>JAOPUA010000055.1:3943598-3954011 GCA_027122455.1 Trisopterus luscus
GTGTGTGGGTGTGTGTGTGTGTGTGTGTGTGTGTGTGTGTGTGTGTGTGTGTGTGTGTGTGTGTGTGTGTGTGTGTTCCTACAACTGACACCAGGGGCCAGGGGGCGGATTCAGATAATTTCTTGAAAAAACTAGTTTACATGGGATTTGAAAATTAAGATCTTGTAGTGTAAGTTAAGCACCTGTTCCGTCAAAGTGGCTTTCTGAAGCACTTTGATCTCACAGAAAGAATGCAACTTGAGTTCAGAGCTTAGCAGAACGTTGTGTGTGTATGTGTGGACCTCCGTCAGAAAAGCGGCTTATTTTGATGTCCGTGTCACAGTTAAGACGAGGCTTCTCAGTGTGGCACACTTAATTTACAACATTGCTCATTATAATGCTAGAATGACAGTACTAAAATGCAGTTTTTTCACTCCACTATACTGGCCTGGAAAGTACAGACACTGATATCAGTGCTCTCATAGTGTGAAATGTTGTCCAATGTCAGGTCTTCAGACCAAGACTAATCTGAAAGAAAGCTGTCCTTTTTCAACAAGCTAATTGTTTTTGCAAACTCATATCTAAATCTTCAGTACCCTTTTTTAATTAGGCTTATATAGTTCTGGAAACAAAATCATAATTAAGAAGCAAGCTGTGGAGAACTCTAGCCATACTTTTGCATGGCGATGTGTCTCATACACAACAACGCACAGTTTATTGTATTTTTTCTAGATCTATGTCCTACAATTTGAGAGACCATCTCACTCCAAACAGTAACCAGGGCTGACGTCACCACAGCCCTCTTGGAGGGGGCTCAGGCACGCTTTGGCCAGTCCTTGGAGATGGTCCTTCTCGGGCATGGCTTGGCTTGTTTAAACTGGTAATGGAAACCCAAGTCAGGTACTGACTCAGCATGGCCCAAAGTGCAAATGGAAAAACACCAAAAAAAAAGCGCAGAGTGTTCGCTTGCTTTTTAAGATAGTTTTGTGAATCTGGCCCCAGAACCCCATAACCTAAACCCAGGGTGGAGTTCCTGGGTGAATGTGGCATGGAAGGTGTAAATGTGTGTCAGTGTGTATGAGGACCCTTCAACACCTGGGGACACTCTGAAGAAGGACAAAGTACCAGCAGACCAATCCAGATACACTCCTACTCTGTTGGAGCCAGGGGGGGGAAGACATATTTCTGTTCTAATACCGTTGTACCATGCAGTGTAACCATCTTTACGACAATCAAGACGCCAGGACTTGCTGTTCCATCCAAATGCGCTATCGCCACCATATCCTAGCCTTGGGATTCCTCTGTATGTCACTCCTGTGGCAATATCTCCTTCCCTCTCTATCTCCCAGTAACAGCGGCCAGTAAGACCCTCTCTACACAATACCTGTTTAAAGAAGTCAAATCTCTCTGGGTGATCAGGATACGGCTGTGTTTCTTCAACCACTGTCACCTTTGTGTTGCCATCAGACAGAGAGAGTTTTACGTTGGCTGTGTTTGGGTCCAGTGTGAGTTCACAGGCATCTGACGGGAGAATAAGACACGATAAGGCTTTCAAAACACAAGGAAATATAAGGATGAGGTAGTACATCAACTAATAATTTAAATAATGTACAATACGTTTCACACCATGCAGAAATTTAATTTTTTACCAATTTCTTATCGGTTCGAACACTAATTGGTGTTTTATTGGAACAACGCTTCCAAGAAGCAAAACCACAATAACAGCAGCAAGTGCTGTAGGGAGGAAGTCAGTGGCTTTAGGATCCACCCATGGTCAGTCCGACTCAGTCACGGCAGAGCTTCAGTGTGTGTCACGCAGCGTCACGCAGTAGCAAGGACCACGCATTTGGGAAGATTTCATTTTAGGTCTCTTTCTGTGTATAATGCTACACAGAAAGAGTGCTTTTCATTGGAAACAAAACACACCTAAAGGGGAACATTGTTTGGTAAATAAACATTGTTCACCCCTGACGTGGAATGTCACCCAGAGGAGAAACGTACAGTACAAATGCGGGTGCAGGCAACATGGAGGAGAGGCCAACGCAGCCCACCTGCGTACACTACCCATGTTGCAATGACGCAAAACTGGTGGAAACTCTATAAGCAAACTGCTTTGAACATAAGGGGGTGATTTAATTATCATGAAACATATCTAACTAACAAACATAACAAAAAAATAATCCTGGATAAAATCTTGAATATTATTTAACGTTTTGGTATATTGGTTCTGTCAGTAAAATCATATTCATTGTTTTTGAATAGTGATGGAAACCCAAACCAGGTATTAAACAGGCCCCAGGGCTAAACATATGTTGTATTGGCTCATGTAATACTTAAAGTAATAATATTCAAAATTATAAAAAATAAAAATAAAAATATAGTAAGAATTATTAACAATGATAAAAAAAAAACGGCCGTCACCTAATGCTGTGTTGATGGGAATTCAATCAAAATAGTTAGTGTGTTGTGATGAATCAAACTAGACAGACACTTACATTTCTCCAGAGCTGATTTCAGCCTCCACGCTCCACCGTACTCCACACTGGGGGGTAAATAGTGAGAGCAGCTTGTTGTCTTTAAACATGGAAACATTTTAATTCATAATCTGCAGTATCATCACTTTCTAAACAACATGAGTCACATTTGCATTTTGAAACCACTTCATCTAGCAGGTGGTTGAATCCCTTGTAGGAGACCTTGTCGCTAAGCTGTGAGCTGTACTCTACGAACCTGAGAGTCTCCAGACTACAGCGGGGATCCTCACGTCTGGCAGAGAGCAGCATAACTCCTGAGTCTCCTGGGTGATTGTAGCTCAGGTCCAGATCTCTCAGATAGTTAGGGTTGGAGCTCAGAGCTGAGGCCAGAGAAGCACAGCCTTCCTTTGTGACCAGGCAGCCAGACAACCTACACAGATGCACACAAAAGAACACACATAGATAGATGAATACAATTCTATATTTAAGGTGTGAATTTGAACTTTTATGGATGTAAATCTGTTGCTTCAACAAAAACATTAAGTGGAACCAGTATGGAGCGAAAACTCTCCAGCCGTATTCCGCCAAAACGGGTTGCATGTAATAATTTGGGGCCATAGTGCCCCTCATAGGATCCAATTTATATTCTATGTTTGTTATGTGCAATCAAGTTTTATTTAAAATGATCAGAAGTTAGGCTTCAGGTTGAAAAGTCACAAAGTTTTCCCTGTAAGTTAAATTGACCTGAGAGTTTCCAGTGTACAGTGTTGACTTCCCAGTCCAGCAGAGAGCAGCTTCACTCCTGAATCCTGAAGGTCATTACCACTCAGGTCCAGTTCTTTTAGATTAGAGGAGCTGGAGCTGAGAACTGAGGCCAGTGCTTCACAACATCTCTCTGACAGCTTACAGTCATTCAGCCTTGACATAAAATAAACAGAAACATGTCAGGAACTGTGTAGGGCTGGCCCAAACAACTAGAACCCCTATGACTATAACTAGTACCCCTACACCCATACTATGGAATTTGTTTGTCTTTGGATACTTTTACACTGAAATGTCAAATGTCTTCTGATATGGAGTGTTTGCACCACTAAGTAGAACTGACCTGAGAGTTTCCAGTGTACAGTGTGGACTCCCCAGTCCAGCAGAGAGCAGATTCATTCCTGAATCCTGCAGATCATTACCACTCAGGTCCAGCTCTCTCAGACAAAGGTTGGAGCTGAGAACTGAAGACAGAGCTTCACAACATCTCTCTGACAGCTTACAGCAATTCAGCCTTTACACAAAATAAACAGGAACATATTTTTAGCCGTTATTAAAAATATATATTTCTAATAGTTTTTATGTTTAATCTATGTTCATTTTGTAATTTTTTGTAGTTGAAAAGTCAGAATAACAAATAGCTTGTAGCGGTAACATTGTAGGGTGTGGCATATGATTAACTTGTATATGGTAGGCTTATGTATATTGGTTTATGTGTATAATAATACATGTTTTTGGTGAACCTACAGAGATGTTTTGGAGGCTTTGACCACTGGCAGCATCCTCAGAAGACCCTCCTCTGAAGCTGAGTACTTCTTTAGGTCAAACACGTCTAGCTTCTCTTCAGAGGACAGTAAGATGAAGACCAGAGCTGACCACTGAGCAGGGGAGAGAGATTCTTTGGAGGGACTTCCTGATGTCAAGTACTGTTGAATCTCCTCCACTAGAGAACGGTCGTTCAGCTCATTCAGACAGTGGAACAGGTTGATGCTCCTCTCTGGAGAGAGATCTCCACTTATCTTCTCCTTAATGTACGACACTATTCCATGATTGTTCCATGAGCTACTTGCTGTCTGTCCCAGCAGACCTTGTAGGATAATCTGATTTGTCTCCAGAGAGAAACCCAGGAGGAAGCGGAGGAACATGTCCAGGTGTCCGTTCTCACTCTGCAAGGCCTTGTCCACAGCACTCTGGTAGAGGAAGAAGAATTCATCTTCCTGTGAGCTCAGTTGTACCTCTGAGAGCAGATTTACATGAGTGTCTCTGTAGGACAGAAAGACATAAAGGGCAGCCAGAAACTCCTGGATGCTCAGGTGGACAAAGCAGTACACCTTCACCTGGTACAGCTCACATTCCTCTTTGAACATCTGGGTGAACACTCCTGAGTACTCTGAGGCTGCTCGGATATCGATACCGAATTCTGCCAGGTCTGCCTCGTAGAAGATCAGGTTGCCTTTATTTAGCTGGTTAAACGCAAGTTTTCCCAGAGAAACGATGATCTCCCTGCTCCTTGAACTCAAGTGAGGATCTGTTTCTGCGCTCCCATAATACTTCTTGATCCCTTGTATGGACTGAACTCTCAGGAAAAGGATGTACAACTGAGTCTGGGTCTGGGGCATCTTGTCTCCTCTCTGGGATGTTTTGAAGAAGTCTTCCAGGACTGTAGCAGTGATCCAACAGAAGACTGGGATGTGACACATGATGTAGAGGCTTCGTGATTTCTTGATATGGGAAAGGATGGTGCTGGCCAGTGCATACTCTCTGAATCTCTTCTTGAAGTAATTCTCCTTCTGTGGGTCGGTGAACCCTCTCACTTCTGTCACCATGTCAACACACTCAGCAGGGATCTGATTGGCTGCCGCAGGGCGTGTAGTTATCCAGATGCGTGCAGAGGGAAGCAGGTTGCCCATGATGAGGTTTGTCAGCAGCACGTCCACCGAGGTTGACTCTGTGACATCAGTCCAGATCTGGTTGTTCTGGAAGTCCAGAGGAAGTCGACACTCATCCAGACCATCCAAGATGAAGACCACTTTGAACTGATCATATCTGCTGATTCCTGCCACTTTAGTTTCAATAAAGAAATGATGAAGAAGTTCCACCAAGCTAAACTCCTTCTCATTCAGTAAATTCAGCTCTCTGAAAGAGAAGGGAAATGTGAAGTGTATGTCGTGGTTGGCTTTGCCTTCAGCCCAGTCAAGAGTGAACTTGTGTGTTAAAACGGTTTTACCAATGCCAGCCACTCCAGTTGTCATTATTGTTCTGATTGGTTGGTCTTGTCCTAGCAAGGGTTTAAAGATGTCTTCACATTTAATTGGTGTGCCCTCCTTGGCAGTTTTCTTGGAAGCTGTTTCAATCTGTCTGACCTCATGTTCCTTGTTTACCTCTCCGGTGCCTCTCTCTGTGATGTAGTGCTCTGTGTAGAAGGTATTCAGACCTGTTGGCTGTCCTGCTTTAGCGACTCCCTCAAACGCACACCTGCACTTCTCCATCAGATGAGCCTTGATTTTTTGTTGGCACTCGACAGCAACAGTTTCTAAATTAGACAAACCAGAGAACTGTATGATTTTTCACAGCAATATGATTGGTCTCATGACAGTAGTGCTTTACATATGACTTAAGATGTGTCTTATGACTTGCTAAGGAGTTCTATTATTGTTGTGTATCAGTGGAAAGTGATTTGCTATGCTGATATACCAAGATGGTGTTGGCTCTTCCACTGAGTTACCTTACATATCTGGATCAAACCATTTAACCTGATACCACCATAATAACCTTCTATTCATTAATGTTAATGTTCTTTTAAAATAAGAGTCTCTTCTGTGTTTTCAAGTCACCTACCGCTCCTCAGTTTGTAGGCCAGTTCCTCCTGGTTGAGCTCTATCAGGCAGAGCTTGGTGATGTCTATTACTCCCTCGATTGCACGCCTCCTCTGATCCTCATTCTTACAATCCAACACCTCCTCTTCCTCCTCCTTCCTCGGACCGTCTGAGCATTGTGGCTCATGGAAGAAAATATCCCTCAAGAGCTTATTCAGCTCCTTGTCTAGAAAAGCATGTGCCTTCTTCTTAGCAATCTGGAACAAACGTCAATGAGAATTTTACTCTGGAGTAACTGAGGACATCGGGAACATCTATCCTGGATTCACGTCCCACTGGTCTAAAAAGGGAAGGCAAGAGAATACACAAGAGATGCGATATAATGTTCATGTTGAGCTAAAGTCATATTTAATGAATTATCGGACATAAAAACACCTTGATCAGCTCTGCTTGAAGCTGCGGTGCAGACTGAGCACCAGTAACCTTTGACCACTCCTGGTGTTGTCTGTGAAGAACGCACACACATACACATTGGCTCAACTATATTTCTCCTGACTTCTTAACATCAGTATCGTTAGAGGCTGATAATGATCAACTGGTGTGTTTCCATAATCATCACCGTTGGAAACTCCTACCTCTCTTCTCTGGAGGGGAGTCCTTCTTTGAAAAGTCCCAGAGAGTGGTCACTTTTCTTGGGAACACAGCTGGGTCCAAGGGAGTCTGCACCCTCCTGCTTCCCACTAGAAAAAACACCAATCTGGAAGTAAGGATTTGTATTTGTTGTTTAATTAGATCAATTATTTGAGAATTCTTACCTGTTGTCAGCACGTTGGTGACCTCCATCTTGAAAGTTTGGAGGACGATCTATAGATCTGTCACTTTTCATGGAGACACAGCTGGGTCCAAGGGAGTCAGCACCCTTCTGCTTCCCACTAGAAAAAACACCAATCTGGAAGTAAGGATTTGTATTTGTTGTTTAATTAGATCAATTATTTGAGAATTCTTACCTGTTGTCAGCACGTTGGTGACGTCCATCTTGAAAGTTTGGAGGACGATCTATAGATCTGTCACTTTTCATGGAGACACAGCTGGGTCCAGGGGAGTTAACTTCTGCTAGCAGCTTCTGCTGCTCTGGGCTTGAACACAAGACATACACAGCTTTTACTCAAGTCAAATGATGGTGTCATAATATATCACTGCTGAGCTCTGAGACGGAGAGTCAGACAGTTAAAGATCCTCTTCTAACCTCTTAGCTTTGCTCTGGCGGCCATGGTCCCCAGAAAGAGTGGTTTTAGAGTTAGGACCCCCATCCTCTCTCTCCTCATTCATGGTAGAAATCCAGACCCTGTAGGGTCTGGCAACAAGTAAATGAAAATGACCCAACTCGAGGGGCGGCACCAAGCATGCATTTGAAAATATCACTGCACACAATTTGATAACACTACGACCAATCAGAAGAATACAAGGGGTGACGTATCCAGACCAGCGGAGCTAACCAATAGTTACGACTCTTGCCATATCCGGTCGGTAAAACAGCAACACTTTTGGCCCGCCGTTATCATATACACCGATGTGATTGGTTAATGTTCTGGGCCAGGGGAATGGGTATATCGCTCGTTCCCAGAGTGACTCACTGAGCAAATTCAAAATGTGCTCTCGCGAGAACTCTGGATTTCTAGGGTACCAAACCTCTGCAGTAGCATGACTAGGGTCCCAACACATAAAAAGAAGCATCAACTTTATTCAAAAAGGCGCCAACTAATTTAAATTAACAATCTCCGCTCTTGATACGTTTTAAATTAGTTGGCGCCTATATTATGTTATCGACAGTAGCTTGTAATTGACTTGTGTGGACTTCCTCGAAAACATGGACCTACCGGTAAGGCACAGACTTGGAAAACAGTCTTTTTTTAATAAACTCCCGCTTAATTAATTAATTAACAATTAATTAAGTTGTTGATGCTTTGTTTTATGTGTAGGGACCCTAGTCATACTACTGCAGAGGTTTGGTGCTATTTTGAGCAATATTAGTGGTTAAAAAAAAATGCAGATTTGGAAGCGTCGCTGTGCCCCTAGCCAATAACATGGAAGCCATTTGGGCTGTGACATTTCTCCGGGCAAGCTCTATACTCGATTATCAACGAAAAAAAGTGTCCAGATGGCTTATTTTATAGGTCTTTATGTCGAAAAAGACCGTGGGTTAAATTTTCGCTGCAATTACACTTTAAGCAGATCACCTCCGCATCTCTCTCTCTGTATCTGTCTTTAACTCTTTCTCTCTCTCACTCTCTCCAATCAACCCGGTCAGAATTATGGTAGGGTTATTATGGTTAAAGGGTTCAATTAATGTAGGTTACACTTTTAGCACAAACTGGATATCTATTCATTTACTTATTCAGCCAGGTATTCGTGTACTTTTCCCTGCTTAAAAACAACACAAGTAATTACTGGTTTTTTTCCCGTTTACAAACTTGGTTGGCTGCGCAGTGCGCACACAGCCAGGGGGCAGTGGACCGTTTTCTCACGGCCCATTTGATGCTTTGTTGTATGTGTAGGGACGGTAGGGATCCTAGTCATACCACTGCAGAGCTTTGGTGCTATTTTGAGCAATAGTGGTTAAAAAAAAATGCAGATTTGGACGCGTCGCTGTGCCCCTAGCCAATAACATGGAAGCCATTTGGGCTGTGACATTGCTGCGGACAAGCTCTATACTCGATTATTGATTATTGATTATTTACATATTCAGCCAGGCATTCGTGTACTTTTCCGAGCTTAAAAACCCGTTTACAAACTTGGTTGGCTGCGCACACACCCGGGGGCCAATGGACCGTTTAAATAAACACAATAACACAATAAACAACTGTAGTCACATAGCGACTGTACAGCATCCTCATCATCCTCCTCATCCCATTATGTAGCCTAATGATGTAATGATAAATACCTATTATGAAGGTGGATTTGTTCTATTTCATAATGTTTATGTTTTTGTACTGTCATCCTTATATCATAGAGTTGAAGTAAACTAAAAACGTAAGATTTATAAACGTGGCTTTCGTGTCGTTTCGTTTTAGTTGTTCATCAATTTACGTGTGACTTTTAAACAGTAAACTCACGGTTAGGGTTAAAGAAAAGGGCTAAAGAAAAGTACAAACAAATCATAATATTGCCACTCAAATCCTTCCTTTTACAGCCAAAAATAAAATCTATATGTACCCCTCCACCTATCCATCACATAACATTAATAACGTAAGCCAATAACGTTAGTAGCCTACCCCAATCTGCAGTTCCGCACGGTCCGTTGAAGTGCGTTGTTCTTTTTCTCCAGAAAAAGAGGACCGCCCAACGTCCTGGGCCACTTTTAACTTTCGTTTTCAACAACCGTTTCCGTTTCCATACGACATACTGCTCTAACCCCAACCCCCCCCCCCCGCGATAAGGAGGCTGCAGTTGCAGGACCGCATATTTAGGACCCACGGTTTTCATGACACTGCCTGGAGGACAATCAAACTAGGCTCTAAGGAATGTGAAACAATTTTTATTAGTTTGAAGTTAAAAACGATTCTGGTACAAGAGTGACTAGCTTACTTTGTTAGGCTTACAGGCACTACAAATAATCATCGGTTTTCTGATGATGGCTTGCTGAAAAACAAACTATGAGCCTATTTGTTATTTTCTTTAATGAAACCGTAGTGCCACCTTGGCAGCAAGTGTAGTGGCACACGTTGGTTTCCACCACACTGTGTCTTGTATAACACTATTGCAGTAAGCCAGAGTTAAACTTTGGGTGGTACTGTGAGAAGTGTGGAGTACCGGTGCAGTGACGCACAGCCAACAGTAGCGAACAGTGCAATAGTAATGTATGAAGTATTGATGATTGTAATGCCTTCAACAGACCAGTTCCTGGTCTTCAGTTCCTGGTCTGTTTCCTAGTTGGTTCCATGGAGTATTTATCCATGTGGATAAGCTGAATGTTACTGTTCCTTTTTTTTTTAACACTGAAAAGACTGCAATGGATGTGATACTGGAGCCAGGGGTGTTTTTTCATCTGGGTCTGGTCTCCTATATGATGTGGAAGCAAGGGTTCATATCTACACTGCCAGGGGCTACACACACACACACACACACACACACGTGTGTGTGTGTGGTCTGGGGAAACCATGTTACTGGAGCTTAATGTTCTATGACACCCTCCCGTGCTGAGAGACCTAGTATATGTGATGATGCATAATAATGTTATAGCCTGCCCATGCGGTGATTGCTTGCCATTAACTGCAGGTTTAGTTGTGTTAGCAGATCCGCTGTTCCTAGGCCTGCCGGGGGGGGGGGGGGGGGGGGGGGGGGGGGGGGGGGGGGGCGCGGGGGGGGGGCGCGCGCGCCCGGCG
>JAOPUA010000055.1:4664815-4675137 GCA_027122455.1 Trisopterus luscus
GCCCCCCCCCCCCCCCCCCCCCCCCCCCCCCCCAGCCCGCCGTCGAGGCCTCGCTGCTTTGCTGACTACATGATCTTTAAACGCGATAAAGAAGGGCCTTTGTGCAGAGCTGGGACGGCTTCCACAGCACAGACGAGCCTCACATAACAAAACAGCAACACATACAGTACGGACAATGACTCCCTCTGTCTTCGTCACAGACAGAATGCACGATTACAGTACACACAAGCAGTAACCCCCGCCACGACACCCCTACTCAGCGATTCATCCCAAGTACGCCTCCGTTACTTCTTGCTTTCGACCAACAACAATCCTCTCTAGAGAAAGAAGATTTGATTAAAAGCAATGCTTACCTTGCAAATAGTCGGCCAGGTCCCCTCCGTTGCAGTACTGTGTGAGGGGGTAGGAGAGGACAGGTGATGTTTGTCAGAAGCAGACAGAAGCAATCTGAATGCACATCATTTGAACAGCGTGTATGTCTTTTTCGTGGTCCAATTGTGGCTTACATAAGAGCAAGGTCATGAACTAAATCTGCCAACTGACAGAAATCCCTATTAAAAGAAGCTCCAAATCTCACACATTGCATCAAATTATCTAGGGAGCAAAGTTAAGCCAAAGGGAGGTAATGATTAACCTTGGCTCATATCGGATAATACTAAAACCGAGGTCAAAAAACTTGTTTTGCAGCTAAATATGTTTTTTTGGGTTTTCCTGCAGAGCAAACTCTCTAACCCCTCACAGTGAGGGCCTTGGCAGGCCTCGATGGTCATTACATATTTGAAACTTGTCTTCACCACGGGTGCAGCCAACTCTTCTTCTACTGTCCCCACATGTAGCTGTAATCCAAACCAACATGGATTTAAGAGATCATCTTGAGATGACCTCATAGCTGTTAATGGATGTGTGTATATGAAGGTTTCCAGCAGATTTTACTAAAGTCCCACAAATTATTTTTGGTTTCTTACCTAAGCATGACTTTTACTCAGCTAAAGTATAAACCATGCTAACGAAATCTTCTTTTGATCTAAAGTAACATCAATATGTGAACATATAAAGACAAAGAGTGAAAAAAACTATCTTGTTAGCTAAGCAAAAACAACTCCTAACTTAATAATGTTAGTAAAAAAACAGCATTCAACTTCTACAGAAACAACAACAGGTGAAAGAGAGAAAACGATTATTGTTTTTCAAGCAGGAGGGTCGTCTAAATTTAGGGAGTAGAGCAGAACGACAATTTGGCAACGGCTTTCTGAAAGGGGTTCCTAGAAAACGGGACAGAGGGAAGCTGGGGCTGTTTCCAGCTACAGCTTTTGTGGTAACAGAGTTTGTTTTGCCTCTCCTGCTCGCCAGAGGTGTTGCGAAACAACCAGGCAGAGAAAGATAGTGTGTGTGGGAATAAAAGGTTTCACACACAGAGTTGCACTTACCTCCATAACCAGGAACACAGAGTTAGGCGTTTCCTGGAAGAGATGAGGAGAACCACGAATTCAGTGAGCAGTGAACAGCATTCATTAGCCTTTACTTAAGTCGTGTCAGCAGTAAAACTTCCTATTGGCCAATGATTGTCTTATGGAAAACACCACAAATAAACATGCCAACTGCTTGGGTGTTATTCTAAGAGTCTATTTGTCTATTTGCCAAATCATAAAAACAGTGTCGGTTGTCAACCAACTTTTCAAATGTGTGAAGTGTTGATTTGGAGAGTGAGTGAGTGAGTGAGTTTGTTTATGTTTGTTTAACATTTTTGTGTACTTGTGCCCCTTCCGACAGCACGGTGCCTGGCCAAGATGCTCTAAAACTGTCCCCAGTCCTGTTGAGCAGGGGGTTAGGCTTACACACATCTCACTGTGGCTCATTTACATAAGCGACCGCAGAGGTGTTTTTTTATTTATTTTTTAACGAGCACGTATCGCCTTCAGCCGTCTGCGTTTCACACGGGAGCATCAGGAGGACCACGCGTGTGACTGGCATCAAGTCCAACCCGAGGAGGCTCTGGTTACAGATGGTGGTGGGGGGATGTGCGGGGCAGTAGACCGCCGTGGCTGGAGGAGATTACTTAATGGAGCATGTTCTGAGCTGGGCTTTACAAAGGGGGGGGGGGGGGCGGCGATGTGGAGTTCAGTTGCCTCTGGAGGTCAGAGAGGAGCTGAACACTGAAGACGTCAGGAGGCTACGTACAACCATCAGCGGGGGCCGTCATTAAAACCCCCACAAACACTCCAGTATCTCCAGTGATGCAGGAGGTTCTTGAGGTTCTTACGGGGCCTACACACACTGCCCAGACTCAAACCAACGGCCAACCGCCGTTATCCAACCACTCCGTTGCCTCTGGTCTGACCCGCTCAAGCAGAAAAATTTGAATTTTGAGAAACACAACACGCAAAGACGACCGCCAGCCAACGCAGCGGCGTGTACGTTCTGCGCTGGCGTGAGACGCGGGCGCTAGTCTGGTGGCGCTAGTCCACCCCTCCCACACAGCGCACCGATTCGCTCACACAACCGATCGGACGTCTCACAACGCCAACGCTGTCAGACGACGCGTGTCGACACGGACACGGACCGGACGCCGTCTGCGCGGCTCCGAAAGCTTCCAACGCGGCGGAACACCAGAAAGCTTTTCAGATGGCCACTGGCTGGGCTTGTGTGTGGCAGCCGCTACTTACACACCACAGCGCACAGCGTCACCCGGAGAGTACCGTGAACAAGTACATCACAGGAGCTAACTACATGGGCTTTGATAACACACAGTCGGGCGTACGTTCTCTCTGTGTGAGCGTAGTTTTCTGTTTTCTCTGTGACCGTATAGGCAATAGGCACGTAATAATCTGTGAGTCAAAACGGACGGCACGAACAGCAGCGGGAGTGAAGCCATGGACGAACGGTGACAACAGTCCAGATGAAGTGAATGTTGTTTACCCCATGAAGTGCCGGCCAGCCCTCCAACGGGTCACACTCTGTACACTCACATATCGAGTGTTTTAAAAAAGAATCTGCAGACTTTGTACTCTGCAGGCAAACTGCCAAAAAAACAAGGTAGTCACCAAAGCCCCTGTTGTCCCTGCTGAAGAACATCGAACATTGACATTGGTTGTAGAGAACACTGAAGAACTGTTCTCTACAACCATCCTGGACTGGCCAGTGCTCATATGAACCACATCAAGACTCCCTTAAGATGCATATCTATACCGTCCTGTTCTATACCGACCGCTCAAATGCTGGATAGGACCCGTGTCTCGGTCAATAACCAGCGTGTGCGTGTGCGTGTGCGTGTGCGTAATGAGCTCTAGAAAAAACGACAGAGGAATGTGAACATTGAAGCACTTTCCTAGAAAGCCCCTTGTATTACTCCCCCCGCCCAACCAGAGCATAACCAAATACTGGCAAGACTGGGCCGCGGCCGCCCGCCGGGGCGCCCCCCCCCCCGCCCCCCCCCGGCCCGGGGGGGGGGGGCCGCCCGCCCGCCAAATGAGAGAGAGAGAGAGAGAGAAGCCACTGGTTGTATAGCACAATATTTTATTTGAGCTATTGAGTTATATCAAAAAGCATAACAAAAATATGACAAAATAGAACCCAAACAAAAGTTAACGCTATATATTCAGAATGATATTATGCAACATGAGCCCACCGTAGAGTGCAATGGTGCAATGTTTTTCACCTGTGTTGAGTAATGTTAAGCTATGTTTTTTTTTTATGATAATAACGACAATCGAATTTGTATTACGATTATAATTAATAATCAATTGCATTTATATATATAAATCGCTTTTAATGTTACCCGAAACACATTTTCAAAATAAATTGTTTGTGCTAGTGCAGGTGTGCGTTTGCGTGTGCGTGTGTGTGTGTGTGTGTGTGTGTGTGGCACCCACCTGCCAGTTTTTGTCACACTCAACTCTCCACTCACACAAACTCACGCCACCACAACAGAGAGGTGAGGGATGATGTAACCCTAACAACGAGAGAGCAGGCGATGATAAAGGGGCTATGTTGGTACGGTCATTTGTTCACCTGAGTTCCATGTATTTAAATTCCCTAGTTTCTGCCCCAGTTTGTCGGCTCCTTGTTTGCTGCGTTTACCGAGTCTGCAATTAGTTTATCCATCCTACGCACGCCACGACCAGAAAGACGGACAAGAAAGATAGAGAAGAAAAAAAAAACATTTGTTGAAGAAAGAAATTGTTCAGTACAAACAGCAACTGCTTATGCAAAAATCTATCTGAAAGTTTCCAAATAAAACCTGCCGTGGTTGATGGAGTCGTCCGCGTGGAACCGTGCGGTTTTTTTTAAGACTGCACGCCACATCTAACATCTAACGGGCCGGAGAGATCTGAGCCGCTCGGTAACACGCGCCCGCCTCGCTGCGACGTGGGCCTATCAGAGCTGTCGCCGTACAACATGACAGCTCTTCTGATCCTGATCTAGACCTACCACTGTGTCATGTCTGCCTCTCCGTCTGTCTGTTTGTCTGTCTCTGTACTCTGTGATGGAACCCTCTGGCGTTCCGGGATGATGTTCCTGTGTTTGGGCCTGCGTCGTCTCTTTCCTGCCTCGCTCTCATTTCCCCGCCCGGAGAGCCTTGGGAGAAGCAGAAGAACCCGGCCTGGGTTGTTGTGAGGTAGCCTGGCCCCTGCGCAGAAGAGGGAGCAGGCCTTCGCTGTTTGGGGTGGTTTAGGGTGATTGTATAGAACAGGGGTGTGTGTGTGTGTGTGTGTGTGTGTGTGTGTGTGTGTGTGTGTTGGATTGTGCTGTGTATAGTGAGGTGTTAAATATGCATTTTCCCTTACTACAGTGATGCATTATACATTGACATTATATAGTGGTGCATAATTTATCAAAGTATAGTACATATTATGCATAATATATGAAAGGAGGAAAGCTGTGGCGTTATGCAAGGTGTTTCTATTCAAGGTATTAGCCATCCAGTTCGTCAGGCTTGTCCTCCACGGTGAACATCTCTCTGGGTGTCACTCCTGTTTCTGTGGGTAAAGTCCTTTACCTTTGGGTTAACCTCTACCTCTTGAGTTTGATTGGCTACTGCTAATGCTTCCTTCTACTACTAGGCCTACTACTACTACTACTACTACTGTTGCTAGGACAAGTATCACAGCTAGTAATGCACTGAAACTACTATTACTACTACCACTACCAGTACTATACTACTACTGCTGCAACTAAAACTGACATAGCTAGTACTGCACCGAAACGTATATATTACGGTACTACTACCACTCCTTCGACCAGCACTTGCAGGCTTGCAATAGCCATGTTAGGTAAGTAATGTTTGAGACGTGTTCCATTTCATGAATACTCCTGTCACAGGTGTCCCGTTGTTCAAGGTGCTTAAGTACCTCCAGGCTATCAGCAAGGCAGCTGAATCTCAATGCCAAACACCAAGTTGATTGGCCAGTGTGTTTTTGCCAGTAGGCGGTGGCAATGAGAATTTGCATGCCATTTTTTGGAAACTGAATTTTTTGCAAAAAGCCATTCGGTCCTTCCCTTCAGGTTTTTAATCTGCCTCCTGATGACCGAGTGGGACACACATTAACATGGTAACCACCATCACTGTCGTTCTCAAGTGGCAGCGGTTGCCAAGGTTACCAATCGGTCACCAAAAAACCCTGAGCGGTCGCAAAGTGGTTGTTGTGTCTTGTGGGGGAAATATCGACCGGGTTCGGTCGATTTATGACGACACAGCATGTCAACAGTTACCTTTAAACACAGACAGTTGAGTCCTGAACCGCTGGGCTGCACACAGGTTCTGGACCCCATCAAGATCCTTATCCAGACTTTATCCAGGACTAATTCAAGATTCAGATTCAGCACTTTATTAATCCAAAATAAATTGATTGTCACAGTTGCTTTGCCTGAGATAGAAAAAAAATCCTAAGAATTAAATAGAGAAGAAATATGAACACATAAACATGCGTATATATATTTTATGAATGCACATCAAATATATATTTATACATAGAGTGCCAAAGACCATGGGATATTAGACATTACAATTGAAAGATGAAATATGGAATATATTAAAAGGAAAATTGCACATTGATGGAATATGTAAATGTATGATTCCAGGTCTGCATCAGATTATACTGTGGATGTGAAGCCACAGCAGCAGCAGGACGCCCTGAGCTGTGCTGGAGCTTGTAACACAGGCTTGGATCGCTCTTCATCTGGTTATATCTGCCTATGTCGGCTGATTCATCCTGAATATTGTTCGTTTGAAACCACAACAATAGAGCTGTTTGCGTGTGTGTTTGTATTTGCAGGTTATGTTTGCATAGCATGAATGTGTGTTTGTGTGTTTTTGTGTGGGCCA
The DNA here is from genome assembly GCA_027122455.1 of Trisopterus luscus. Classification (NCBI taxonomy): domain Eukaryota; kingdom Metazoa; phylum Chordata; class Actinopteri; order Gadiformes; family Gadidae; genus Trisopterus; species Trisopterus luscus. The sequence continues at coordinate 4,671,138 of JAOPUA010000055.1, forward strand.
TTTTGTGTTTGCATTTTTCTTGCATTTGCGTGTGTGTGTATGTAGGTGGGTTTGTTAGAACAATAGAGAGATGGAGCGTTGAATGACTTTGGGCGGTCCTCCTAAGAATTATGAAGAACTGTGACTAGCTACCCAATGTCCGGACCTTTATGAAGTTTCAACTTACTAAACTCAGTAAGTTACTAACAACTTACTAAACTCACTAAATAAAGACGGTGTTAGCCAATGATACCTACAATAAGTACATTTGTCAGAAGAAAGACAAACAATGTATCGCTGTCAGTACATTTAAGCAGCCATCCATCTTAACATGTATTACCAGTAATATCAAACTTAGCGTCTTATAAATATTGGAAGCCTTCCAAAACCCTCCACTCCCACGGTTTTCATTACCATCACATACAAACGTACAGATGACCCTAACCTTGGATGGATAAGGGCTATCTAACTACCAGCTGTCAAAACCTATTTATTTGGTATCGTAACAAGGCCTTACCATGATTCATCCAACTTAACATATATTTGCTTTGACGTCAAACTTAACATATATTTGCATCGGAAAATAAATATCCAAAGATTGGGCAGATTATTCTAGAAGCGCACTTGTCTACCCGTCTCTCCCTCGCTAGCACTGAACACTTTCCATTAGCATGACCTTACCATGCGTGCGCCAGTTTACATGTTGAAATTACAGCAATCTCATTTCCTATTCAAACCAAGGCTACAGTGAAACCCAAAGGTTCATACCAGAGCAGTGGTCTGTATCGACGAGATGCAACCCTACACCACCAGCACCAGCCACCACCTCCACCACCCCCGCTCAATCCATGAAGGAGGGCTGAATCAGTGTACACCGGCATAATATGCTGGATTAGCCTTGAAACGTATCTTATTTGTTTTATCTGGCACGTGTTTAAGCGACAGGCCCAGAGACACAAAGAACCCCAAATATATGTTCCTTAACAAACAGGACTAGTACAGCTTGGAAGAAGAGAGTAAATAATGTCCTGTTTGTTGTTGTTAGAGTGTTTGGAGCTACAAAGCAATGGCAGTACAGAGAAGCAAGACTGTGCTTTGGCTGAGAAGCCTTCAGCCCATCCAGTGCTTCATTTCCTGCTGTACTTCTGGTGAAAGTTGTTTTTTTTTCTCACTTTTTGACAAGGGCCGTTTTTAGTGCTTCCTAGTTTCAAAACAGTAGGCATTTAGTCTTTGGAGATGGTGTACTTTCATAAACTATTTATCCCAACATCAAACGGCTTGTTTTTTCCATCTGAAAAACTGTAAAGGCGTTTTTTGAAAGGGAATGGATTAATGTTCTGTTGAAACAAAACAAACATTTTACAGCTTGCCAATGTTCTGGATTTGACATTACCCAGTGGAATCCAACAGAATCAACACGATGGGTTTCTCTGAACCATATGTATTCTGTGTAGCACTTTGGTCCAGCTATACACTTGAAACTTCATAGGCTTTTTAAATTGTTGTCAAAATCAGGTCGGGACAAAAGGAGAATGTTTATTTTCAGTTTTGTCTAACTCTACTCTGCTAGGATTTGTCTAACCTGGATTAGGTTGTGGCCATTATTTAATCTATTTAGTTGTTTTTAATTGCTTCCAACTTAACGATGCCGAGAATTCCAGGGTGTTTTCACAAGTGATTAACAAGCGCTTAATAGTTCAGTGATAAGGGGAGAATTATCTTCTGCCATTGCTTGTCTCCCGGGGCTCAAACCAATCTACAGTTGTTGCTAAATCATCTGTGATAAAAAAGAAGAAAAAAAAACTCTGGAAGGTTTTGATAAAACTTTGGCGATAGAGATAACCGAGGTGTCTATGGGTTTACCCCCATGAATAATTCTGTGTGTGTCTTCGGACTGAGGGAGGTTTGTGAGAGCTGTTTGGTAAGATTTGCAGGCTCCTGCCTCACAGTGAGAACCGGTGCGATCCAGTTCCGGGCAGTCGCACACAGCGGGTCATCTTGCTGATCACCAGAGTGATGGTGTTCTGACTTTGCTTCTTCTTCCCCTTTGTCCGTTTTTCTCTTTCATTCTGGTTGCACTCCTTTTTCCAGAATAAACAAAGAAACCTTTTCTCACCTGTAGCTCAGATTTTAAAAATAAGCAACGTTTCCTCAGAGGCACATATTCACTCTGTGGAGAGAAGATGAGTACAGGTGGCTTTAAATCAGTCTTTGTCTCTATTAAAACCTAAACGATTTTGATCGCAAATGTCTCCATTCATATTTGATGAGAAGGTACAAATATCTATATTTAATGTCCTAATTTTTGTTATAATATATTTGATCCTGGTTGACATGCTTCAAATGCAATTAGACGTCTTTTTTTTGTAAAACATACCCTCAAGTGTGCACCTTATAAAGGGTGAAACCATGATAGACAGGGGGGGAGGATACAAATTACTGGAATTAAGTGCTTTTTCATATATTCGTCAAGTACATACTGTTACATACACTGTTGCGACATATTGAAACCAAATACCTTCATGTTACTTTTACTCTTAAATTAATTTTCTGCGTTTATGAAAATAGAATCAGCAGTACGTGATTGAACACAAAATTGATGGTGATGTTGTGAGATATGATACGCCCCACATCTAACCAAATGCCGTCTCTCTCTCTCTCTCTCTCGTTCCTCTGAGTGGAAAACATGTACTGAAGTACACTGAAGCCCTTGTGGGTTAGCAACTGCTTTGGTTTCAGATCTAACCGAACACCCTGTCGCTGCAGATGTTGTCGGGCTACAGGACACCTCTGACATGAAACAGAATGAGGCGCTCTGATGTCGGCAGAAGTGGATTACAAAACAAGGCGCCGCAGCCGCTGCAAAGTGGCCGTCCTATGAATGCAGATATCTGCCCGCCAGCCAGATGATAACCGGCTTATCCCCCGTCCAATCAAAAGGCCTCGCACCAGAGATGAACGGGAATTTTCCAGTACCCAGGATGCGCAAGACTGCTCTCACAAAAGGGATCAATTGGAGAGAAGAGCGCGAGAGAGAGAGCAAGAGAGAACGAGAGAGAGAGTATAATACCTCTCTTATCCAGTCCACATCAAAAAAGACCCCAGTAATGAAACAAAATGGCTCCGAGATGTAAGGAGGAGTCTCTTTGTTTCCCTCCTCCTTACTGAAAACCTATAATTATGAACTGTTGCTGTAACTTCTGTATGATTCATCCTCTTCATTCAGGTCAAGTGTTTGTTATTCCATCTTGGGTCCGCTAAGCGCTTTGCAACAGTTCTGGGAGAGGACAATGTGAATGTGTTTGACCTAACGAACCCAGGTGTATGCTTTTCAATTCCCAGTGTTCATTATATTTCAAGCTGTCATTGTATTGCAGGGGAAATCAGTCAAAAGAACGTATTTGATGAAATTAGATGAAACCTTAAAGTGAATTTCTTTCTACAAATGCCCTCGTTTGATCCTATTCAAATAACCATCGTTGAGTTAATTTGCACAGTATCTCAAAAGTAAGATAATACATTTGCTAATACAAGATACCGCACAAATCAGATTCAAAAGAAAACACTTGTCAAACATTCATCAAAGGATTCTAGGAATTAGTAAACATTTCCATAACTCCCCCTGTTTCATGTTGAACTGCAGCATGTGGTCTGACATGAACTCTGACCTCCACCGCTGACACACTGGTCAAAATACCTTTTCAAACAAGGGGCCATATTGGATTGTTGGATTGTAGTGATGAAAACTTCCAAAATATTTGGACTCATGAGAACTCAACCTCCGTTGAGTTATCATGGTTTCCACAAAGATTCTAGAAGGTTTACCCACCAAGGCAAACCAAAATGACAGGTAGGTTAATTATGAATAATGTAAACCGCCTAAAATACATCATGAAGTTCTCCCGGGAACGACGGATAATGTTTAACATGTTTGAAGGGAATGTCAACATAGTTATATTTGTTAGCAAAACCAAATGAGAGGATATTGCATGAATCATCATCATATACAGTTCATCATATA
>JAOPUA010000055.1:4704940-4717206 GCA_027122455.1 Trisopterus luscus
ACACACACACACACACACACACACACACACACACACACACACACACACATACACACACACACACACACACACACAAATACTGATCATTGAAGTCAATATAAAGGGAAGCCCAACACTTCTGTTCATTAAATTCCAAATTAATTGGATACATTTGGCGAGACTGTGGTTGCAACTGATGATTCATGATGTTGCATTTGCTTTTCCTCTAACCGCGCATTTCCACCGGTGGGTCGGATTGGTAAGCACAGTTCGGATTCCCATCGCTACGAGTGGGTGTGGTCCGGACTGGGCCGTGATGAGCCCTGCTCATCTCGCCGTACTCGTTCGGGTACTGAGACGTCTGAAAGGGTGCCAACAAGTTTGAGCTACACATGCCGTCCGTTGATTGGTCGACAGAATCGTCACTTCCGTGCGACAGGGGGATAATAACCAACAAACACAGCGCAAAAGTTTGCCGTCCTTCTTGGACGTCCTATGCTGTTGCTCTTTGTTCATTGTGTCGCATTCTTCTTCTTCCTTGGATTTATTAGCAGGCTGCTGCGAGGTCACGATGCTTACGTAGCGGCCGCGGCTATCGCCATCCGGCTTAAACCCCACCCTACCATAAGGGTAGGCGGTGGAAACGCAAGCCGTTAACTGAGCGTGGTCAAACAGCATCTTCACCACTGGGCTGAGGCGTGCTGGGCCCAAACACACCCGTCGGTGGAAATGCGCCATAAAATACCGAGTGCACCGATCACACGGCATCACAAAAACCTGTCAATTAGAGAATGACACACGTGCCATTTGTTGGTATGACTTCATGACTTCATGAATTAACGTAGCGCTGCAACAGCTCATCCCAAATGAGCTGGATTCTACACGAGTACCTAATGAAACTTGACATACGGTTTGCAAATCCAACTGAAACGGCGCGTGCCTCACATTCATAATGAGAATCTCATTTAAGGGATTATCTGTTTTGCTGATCAGATGCTCTCATCAATAGCTTTGGGGAGAGGAAGTGGAGAGAAAGCACTCCAAAAGTGTTGACAGCCGCATCCATAATCTGTTCAGACTCCCTAATGTTTTAAAACACTTTTTATTAGTCAGACGTAGAGACGTGGCAGACATATTGAATTATCAATGTTGCTCCAAGAATAGTTCCCCTGCAGATCAAATATCGGATATCTCCCAACAGATGCAAATATCTGACACGTTTCCATAAAGCTACTTTTATAGGCGGAACATTTGAAGTTGAATTTTAAGAAAAAGGAAGCGAGTAATGGGAATGGGAGCTAGTTATCAAGGAATTGTATTCGCAAGACCCTTTATGCTGTTTTTGATTCATTCCCGCTTTGTAAAGAAAGGTTAAATAGTACAAAAACAGTAACAAAGAGCCATCCTCAGAGTATACATGAAGCTTCTCTTCACAACCTTCCGCCGAGCCTGGAAAGCAGCGGTCGATATATTAGCCTGGGATTTGTGTGTTGCGTCAGCCAGGGGAGAACTCTGTGAGCGAACTGAACTGTGAGCGAGGGGTCAAACTGTTTTTTTTCCAGGGTCTCTGGAGGTGAGTTCAGAGGAAGGGTTGAGCGTCCCTATAATCCTGCATATGGGGACGTTGATGTCCCTCGACGTGGGAGCCGTCCCGCTCTGCTTCAATAAAATATTACGATTGACTGTTTTTAGTTTTATTTCGCAGACGCCTGCATCCGCAGCGACCTACACTGTATTCAGATGCAGGTCTTTAAGGAGCAGGCAAGGGGGCTGGAGATCTTGTTCAAGGACGCATACAGATATGTGCAGACAGCAGAAGTTGAAGATCGAACCCAGAACCTTGTGTGTGATTTGTATGTGAGGAGGAGCATTTCCTTGCCATGGAATCAGGCTCACAACCTCAACTGTGTCATGACCATGATCTTCTTATTTCGTTAAATGGAGTTAATGCCCAGCCTAGCTCAAGTATCAGCATCTCAAGCGAGCTAGCTTGTCGGCTATGAGTCAAATTGCACACCAGTCTCGTAGTTGAAATAAGGGGTAAGCTGGTATTCTCATATTCAACTGGGAATGCAAATTCCATCAAAAATGGTCACTGGAGATGATTGCTATTTTGGCCTCCCATGAGCGGATATGTATGTTAATTCAAGGTGTCTATGTTTATTGCTGGTGGGCGTGTATGGACACCAGGTGTTTATGTTAATGCAAGGGCATAACAGAGTTGTGTGTGCGTGTGTGTGTGTGTGTGTGTGTGTGTGTGTGGTAGTGAGAAACATGGAATATATTCTCCTAATGTATATACCACATCAATATAACTTCTGCCTCACCTTGATTAATATGAATGATGTAACATTTTACAAAAAACTTATATAGTTGCAGTATTTTGTGTGTTAAAAGTGTTTCCACCTTTGAATTAATACTCATTTATATATGGTGTTTAGTCAAAGCCAAATCTCTCTTGCTCTCTCGCTCTCAATTACCCTCTATATAAATCAATCTTTCTCCAGCATGGACTCATTCAACCCATTTCAGGATTATTGATATCAGCCCAGAGAAAGAGAAAGAGAAAGAGATGGAGACAGAGAGAGAGCGAGATAGACAGACAGAGACAGGGAGAGAATTTCCCAGATGATGAAGAGATAGTAGAGAATGTTCAGACGTGGGCGATCGCAGGCACAATAGAATAGGAAAATAGAGCGAGAGAGCACCATCAATCAATCTGCGATCATCACATGATACCCATAATGGATCCTGTCTGAGACTCGGAGCGGATTCTTCCAGAGAAAATTTGCCTGTGCTCGTTTTTGTTCAGCTGCACCGATATACTGGAGAGGACAGCACCCCCATTTATACCGCATTCAGACACAATGGGGTAATTTATGTCTTGCCCTGATGAATATGAATGAGCGGGAAAATTAATGAAGGGGACGACAAGAAAAAGAAATGGGAAAAGATGGCGACGGCAGGTCTTGACACCTCCGGTTTAGATGTCAGCAGAATGACACTACCTTGAAAATGTCTTCACAGGTCAGCGTTTGATGTCCGGCTCACCCAGAGACCAGCAATGGCTCAAAGAACCCCCGGCGGAACCTGAAGTAATGTTGAGAACCAAAACACAGTAGGGTTCCATCCTTACTGAGTCACCGCCGAGGGGAAGAAACGAATCGCTGAGCCGATCTATCAGAAATGAAGACACCATCTTCGTTGGTGCGCCTCAGGACATTCTGATGCCACTAGTTATGGAGTTAGTCACACTGCATCGCAATGTTCTTGAATTGTTATGTTTAGATATGCCAGTTTTTTAAGCAACTTTAGCAAAGGACGATGCGTGCTGCACGCCGCCCATGTGACTGCCACGCTCCACCTATAGGTGGCTTTTCGGGGCTCCTCCAAACACATGAAGCATAAACCAAACCAGGTGATTCTAGAAGTTTTGAAGATGATGACACTTGGCACTGGTGCTCCATGTTGCTGTGCTGGAGATCTCTCCCTGAGTGTGTGTTGGGTGATGGCTGATGCCCTGTGCACACTGAGTTCTCAATGCTCTACAGGTGTACAGCCGCCCCCAGCCCCGGAGTCCAATCAGTCTGACTCGGGGCCAGGTGAGGCTGCTTAAACCAGCCATCATCCACACACACACACACACACACACACAGCGCAATAACAAATGAGCAAGCGTAGTTATTGTGCCATTTCGTCAATAAACATTTTTTTTCTTTGTACGTTTAAGTCTATTAATTGGAAGTAAACAATACAAGCTTGTTTACAAAGTTCCGGTTGGCATTAGAAAAACGTAGGTAGATGTTGTGTCTGTGAGACTGCCGCAGAAATGGGGACCCGAGTCAACGCGGCTGTGAATCCTAAGTCAAAACTCTAAGTGGAGGACGACTCCCGCTCACAGGTGCACGCCGCTGACTTACCACGCGAACATGTTCACTCCACCCAGTGGAACGCCAATTGACAGCCCAGCCGTAATTAATGGGAGTGAATCAAGTGTTTAACGCCTCGGCCGAGCACGCATTTTACAACGTAGCTATTTATTAGTCGGAGAGCTCCACGTTTTGTAGTTATTAAACTATAGCTATGGCTTGCGGCTCACGGGAGAGACAGGTCGAAACCCAGAAATAAACACACAAGGGGCGATCGGGTGACGTATTTTAATTAGTTGCTTCTGTTCATTGTTATTCAGAGGCTTGTTTATGGCACCGTATGCATTTAATGTGCCGCATCTGGGGGGGGGGAATGTGTTCCCTAACCTAAGGCAAGACGCTGAAGCATTATAAAGAAATAGTTGGAGAGAAAGACATTAATACAGATTTGCTACGCAGGGCGGCGGCTCAGAGACTGTTCCAGGTGAGATTGTCTTTTCACACCGGTGCAATAGCCAAGACTCCGCCGAGCGAGACTCAACCCTGGCAGCCATGGCCACTGTGACGGGGGGGAGGGAAGAAAAAATAAAAATGAAATTGGCCTTGTGTTATCGGGCTCCGGCAGAGCGCACACAGCGGCTAAAAACGCACATAGCTCACAAAATAGCTGAGACGTCGCAGTGTGGTGCCCGTTTCTGACCGGGGTCGGCAGTCCGTCTGCCGGATGGACTGAAGACAGCGGGGCCTGACAAACTATCGGGGGCCTGCAGGAGCCCTCACCCACCAACCCCCTCCCCCCAACCATCGCTCTCTCTCTCTGTCTCTCTCTGTCTCTCTCTCTGTCTCTCTCTCTCTCTCTCTCAGATACGGGGAACAGTAGTGTCCGTGGGGTCGATGTGTTATGTGCTGAAAAGTCTTGTAGAACTACGGAGGAATAAATACAAAAAGCCTGAAAAAGATGGCTTCATTAATTACGACCTCCCCGCCCTCCCCCACCGTCAAATCCTACTCTCTTCCCCCCCTCTCTCCCTTCCCTGGTCTCACTCCCTATCCTTCAAAACCACACTCTCTCTCTCTCCCTCTCTCTACCTCTCTACCTCTCTACCTCTCTTGTCCAGAAGTCCTGAATAAGTGATGCAGGTTGAACTGCTGACTGACAGCATTGTAACCCCTCTTGTGGTGTCCTTGTGCTGCTCCCAAGATCTTCCAGAGGGTTCTGGACAAATCCATATCATCCGTCATCTCCACCCCTGACATCCACGCCTCATCTCTTCCAGCTCTCCACCTCTCCTCCTCCTCCTCCCACTCTCCTTCTCTCTTGTTCTCCTCCACCTCTTTCTCCTCTTTTCCTCCACCTCTCATTCTCCTCTCCTCTTCTCCTCAACCTCTTTCTCCTCTCCAACTTCTATCCCTTTGTCTCCTCCACCTCTTTTTGTCATCTCCTTATCTTCTACCTTCCCTCTCCTCCTTCTCCTCTCCTCCACCTCTCCTTCTCTTCTCCTTATCTTCCACCTCTCTTTCTCCTCTCCTCCTTCTATCCTTCTCTTCTCCTTATCTTCCACCTCCCCGCTCCACCTCTCCTCCACCTCTTCTGGTCGTCTCCACCTCCCCTCTCCTCCTTCTCCTTCCCTCCTCCTCTTCTCGTCTTCTCCTTCTCCTTCACCTCCCCTCTGCTCCTGCTCCTCCTCCCCTCCACCTCATTTTGCCCTCTGCTTGGGCTGAGTGGAAATTTTCTCCCTGCCAATCTCCATCCTCAGAATAACAACAGCTTCAGTTCTCTTTTTATGCAGAGGCTATGAATACATTCTAACATTCATTAAGTGCTTTTATCCAAAGCGACTACAAGTGAGGCCGAGCACAATCAAAGTTTTACAATCACAAGCGGAGTAGCTGCAAAAAAAAGTTGAAGGGCAGCACGTTTGTAACAACAAACAACTGCAATACAGAGAAGGCCGTTTTTCCCATCGAATGCTTTCTCAATTCTGGAGCAATTTATACATGAATATATAAAAAATATATGGTAACGGTGATGAACCATAGTGATTCATATAAACATGAGTTTAATGAAGAGTGCCACTGGTTTCTCTTAAACTCTGCGGTGAAGGATCATTAATTCCCAGAAATGTACTTCAGCTTGTGTTTACTCTCATTAGATCCGCTAGATAAACCTACTTGGTTTTTTTAAATAAAAAGTTTTGTTTACATGAAAAGGATTGGGTCCATATATTTTATTAAAATAATTACTACATAATTGAGGGAATAATTGCACTTATTCATCATTCGAGCTAAGTATTAATTGTCTTGTTTTATTTATTCTATACCAGTGATTTCAAACTTTCCCACTTGTTTCTTCTACGCATATGGAGTCGCAGGAGATCGTTGGCTTATTTTCAGTACACAGTACACAAACATTTTGAAGGGCAAATGTCCCTTACATAATGACCAAATATATTAAACCTAAATCATTCACAGATGCAAGCCAACTACCATCTACTTCACTGAGACATTGATGTTGGCAGATCGGACCGATGTTTGGGGAAACAGAAGCTCTTTTCCAAAACACTATAAATCCATTTGAATCGTTTTCAGGAAAACTTTTTTTTTTTACCTAGACACATATTTTGTTAATATTCAATTGATCCTGTTAAAATCGTTCTGTTGGCCCAGTCTGAACATGTTGAACAATCATTTTTAAATCAAACAAGAATATTGTTGATTATAAATTCAAAGTTGATTTTTATTTTTTCCAAAAACGCTGTAAATCCATTGATTTAATTGTAATTTTTAACAAGAGAACATGCAACATACGATATATCAGGGACTCATCTCATACTATGAATGACTATAAATCAAATAAATGCAAATGCGTGAAATAAAGACCTCCGCAGTCAGGGCCACTCAATGCTTCCTGTAGTCCGACAAGGTGAACCATTCATGCCTCACACCCGACGTGGTCCCGCTCCTCTGGGGGGTCCACAAGACCTCCACACTAGTGGTCACTCACTACACTATTCAGTCCGACAAGGTGAGCCATTTCGGCCTCACATATATTGGGCCTTGTATATCGCATTTAGGCAATAAATAGGTTTGGCGCTTGTTGCGGTTTGGAAAAAAACAGCATCTTCCGATACATTTTAAACAAGGACATACAGAGATTTGGTAATAAACATTGATGGAGCAGTGAATAGGTTCAGTATGCAGCAAAATGGCCTGACAAACTCATTTCTTTTTTTATCTATGTTTATCACGTTTTGGAAAAGAGTTCCTCAGCTGCACGGTAAAGGAGCATGTTGGAGCAGCGGACAATCTTTCAGACCTTATATACGTACACATTTCCATATTTTCAATATAATATTCTATGATATAGAATATTATATACCCTAATATCCTCTATACTGGCCATATAATGAGGCAGCTGTACAGATTTAGAAATCTGGGTGTTTACATAGCAGAAGGTTATATCTCCACCGGCTGTCACAGCATGGATTCCAAGTAACAAAAAAAAGCTGCATAAGTCGTCGCCCGGAAACATAAGGCAGCAGCAGTGTATTTGTGTCCATATCAATGGAGGGTCTGTACCCCCATGGGCTTTGACTGGGAATGTGTTTTTTTGTGTTAATCGCAAAGCAAAACAAACAGCGACACACAGGAACACAAGGTGACTTCCTGTGCCTGGGCATGTGTTTCTGTGACAACGGTTTCTCCACGCAAAGCTGATTAGCAGACTGAATTATTCTCAGATGATTGATTGGAATTGGCTGGCCAAGCATCTGCTGGTGTTTAACGGAAGTGTTGCTGGGTGCGGTGACTAACCCTAACCCTCACTGCTGTTAAATCCACACACATCTCTCTCTCTCACTCTCTGTCTCTCTCTCTCTCTGTGTCTCTCTCTCTGTCTCTCTCTCTCTCAGTGACTCAACAGGGAGGATGCGGAAAATGGTTGAAACCAAGAACCTTTCGGCCTGGGAGTCAAACACCCTAACCACTAGTTTGCCCTCTCTCTCTCTCTCTCTCTCTCTCTCTCTCTCTCTACCTATAGTGTCCGTCTCTGCATCTGTCCCTCTCTCAGCCCCCCCATTTCTCTTTTTCGCACTCTCTCTCACAAACATCGATCCGGACCATTTTTGGATTATGGATACACGCCTGGAGAAAGAGAGGCAGAGGAGTGAAATCCACTGGATGATGGAGAGATAACCTCAAAGGTTGAGTGGAGTGGAGGAGAGGTGAGGGGGAGAGACTGGCGGAGAGACTGGAGGAGAGGCTGGAGGAGGGGAGGAGAGGCGAGGAATGGAGAGGAGTGAGGAGGAGAGGTGAGGAGAGGAGGTGACGGAAGTAGAGGCTGGAGGAGGAGAGGAGGAGGGGAGGGGCTCGCAGAGGGAAGGAGAGGCGAGGAGAGGAGAGGAGTGAGGAGCAGCGGTGAGGGGAGGAGACAGGAGGAGAGGCAGGAGGAGGGGAGAAGAGGCGAGGAAAGGAGAGGTGTGCAGAGGAGGGGAGGAAAGCTGCATAGTGGGAGAGTGGGAATACACCAGAAAGACAGACAGAGAAAGCAGGGGGAGAGAGAAAGAGCGAGAGAGAGAGAGAGCGAGGGGAGAGAGAGAGAGCTAACAGAGTGAAAGAGAGCGGGGGCGAGAGACAGAGAGACACGCTGAGCGTGTCAACCTGGTCCCTGCCCACAGCGGAGCTGCACCACGGTGTGCTGCCCGCCTGAAATATTATCTTAGGGCCTGTAACGTCTGCTTCGAGACATGCTTCCTCCTACCTCCCTCCCTCCCTCCCTCCCTCCCTCCTCCTTCTCCTCCTCCTCACCCCGCTCCTCACCCCGCTCCTCACCCCACCACCAGAGTCGATTATTATTGATTATGCATTTGCCCAAGCATATGTGTCTGCTCAGGTGGAACCAAATTACTTTCAGCCTCCCTGGGGGGGCTCAGACAGTGCCTCATCGCCGCCAGAGGGCTTGGCCGACTGGACCACCACAATAAAATTAAATTTAGACAGATAAACAATAATAAAAAGTGTTTGACGAGGAGGGCGGGATGGGAGAGGCGAGCAGGAGGAGATGGCCGCAAGCCGTGTATATTTTTCGATTTATTTTCTGCGCGGACCATGCGGATCGATTCCATCCTTCCCATTGGCCGAGGCTGTTGCGGGTGATCGCCAGCGATTGGCCGTGGGCCGAGCAGAAGGAAGCAATGACAGCGGGAGTACCGCCGTTCTTCCCTGATGTTAAAAAGTTATCGTTTGCTTTCTAACAGCCAATAAACTCCCCATCTGTTTTGTGTTTGTGTGTTTCTTATGTGTGTGTGTGTGAGAATGTTTGTCTGTGAAATTGTGGCATATCATGTGTCTTCTTCTGTTTGCATGTGTGTGTGTGTTTGTGTGTGAGTGCGTGTCTGTAAAAGTATGGCATGTGCCTAATGTGTTTGTGTGCATATGTATTTAGTTTGAATTTATTTGGGTTTGGAGGCTTACCTCCCTCTGTTCTGTTGCTTACCGGTTTATCATCTCCTACCAATGCTTTCTTACTTCCGTATGCTCCCACAAATGTTGCCACGGAAGCCTGCGTTCCACATTTCCACTAAAAACTTTAAATAAACAAAAGGCAAACGTCCCGCTTGGCTCAAAACAAAACAACTAGTCTTTGATGTACTATGCGTCTATCTTCCACCTCCTCCATGCATCATTTATGTGTTTGCCAACAGGTACACATCATCCCAGCAGCCTCGCAAGCACACCCCAGCAGCGAAACGTCATAAATAAACTGGCAAGCCTGTAGAGAGAAACCGCTAAACGTTTTTCCGAGGCCGCCGCCCCTCGCCAGTGACCCGTATCAAATCTGCGGCGGATCGTTCTCGTGGGAAAGGATGTGCCGATTTATAAATCATCCGACGTTGACATTAATTCACCGCTGCCCATCGCGAGTAATTCAGGTCAGATCTCATTCTGGCTCCGCGGTGAAATTGACAGCTATCACCGAGGCATTAGACCCCCCCCCGATCACATGGCATTCACGAGCACGGCCAATCAGAGAGAGGCTTCTCCAGACGTCAAAACCAGGAGATTTAGATTGTGTGGTGGTTTTAACTGCGCGCCTCATTAAGAGTCTGAATGGAGTGAGGTACACTCACCCAGAGACACACCTGATAGTCAAGTTATGGTTCTAGACAATATTCCATGTGCTTTTCCAAGCCTCGGTCTTCGCTTCACAACCTCCCTGACCCTCGAAGACCCTCGCCCCTCGCTCCCTACAACGTGGAACAGCAGTACAACACACTAACATCTGGCACACACACACATTTACACACAAACACACAGGGACACATACACACACACGCACGCACACACACACGTATATACTGTATATGTATATTGAGAGCGCCACCGACAACAAACAAAGAAAGTGTTGGTGGAGGAAATGTAATACAAATATTTACATTGCATTGTTTATCGCTTTGGATGACTGCAAAAACAATGTAACATGTAATCACTTCAGAATGGAATTATCCATTCATCAACAGCACCGCAGCAGAATATTACCAGTGGCCTTCAACACTCAGCAGAGTAATTGTTTCACTTTGGATTTGACGAATTCAACAAAAATATTAGTTTGAATGTGACTCGCTTATTTACTTTGAGTCGGCCTTAATTCACCATTATGTTATTTATTCATTTTCCTTCTGTGTCACAACCCACCCCCAGAGGAAGGATTTATCTAGTGGGCGCAGCTTCTGCTGCTTCTTGGAAGCCGTAATTAATCCCCGGTTTATAAATAAATAAAAGAGACGCGGAGATAAATGACGTTGGTCAAAGCATCCCCACGTCGAGCCTCCCCAGAAGACCATCAGACGCCCGCTCCATCTGCCACGTGTCTTCCTCAAAACCCGGGACAGCAGAGTGCACTGTACTTTATCTCCTTGTCCTCGGATAACCAAAGTTGGGCCAGGATAGTGTTTGAACCGTACTGGGGTTCGATCTGGAATGTCCGCCGTCTTGGCATCCTTGAGCCGGACTCCTTAATCTTGCTCACCCGACTCCTTTACGCCCTGGGTCTGAATTAACCCGCCATCTCTGTGGATAAAGATATCAGTTTCTGCTCAATGACTAGATAGTTCAATCTTCAATCTCATAAATCACACAAATACACCCACGCGCATACACGCGCTCACGCGGGCGCACACACACACACGTATATGTATTTTTATTTAATATGGAACCTCACTCGATGCTGAACTGAACACACAACATTAATATGGTGAAAGAAAACAATAAAGCTATGGTGAAATGTGTTCAGACATATACACATGCCCTGGTTTGCCCTACAGACGATGGACATTTTGATGAGCTTGCCTGTCTGTTTGTATTTGGGAGAGAGATAAGACAGCTGAACGAGCCGAGGAGAGAGAAGAGAAGTATCTACGTGCCTTTGAATTTCCACCGGCATTATTGAACAGTCTGTTTTATTTTTTTTTGGAGTGTGTGGGTTTTCTAAATTAAATTGAGATTGTTATTGCTCTGACAGTTTTATTCAGCGTTATCGGCAGGCAGTGAGGAAAAGAGCGGTGAGAGATGCAAATAGACTGGTTTGATGATATATGAGATGGGGTGTTTGTGCGAAACAAGTGTTTTCACATCATTCAGTTTCAATAACAATATGTAAATAGCAGAAAACAGATCTCTTAGCTGGGGAGGGTGGTTGACCTCCTGACTCAACGTGGGATTGTGTTTCCGTGCATTCCTGTTGGTGTGTAGTCTTGTGGAAATACGGCCTGAGATCTTAGCGCTCATTTGGTTTGTGTGTAATTTCAGAAGGGGGCTTTTGGGCTGTGATCCTACGTTATTAGTCGTCTTCCTGAGCAAAGAATTTCAGGTAAGGCAATTATAAGGTATGACAGATATTATAAGCCCCTGATTTCTGTGAATATCTTCAAGAATACTTAAATATATGCTTAAATATAAATATGAAGAATAGGTGTACCAGATACAGGTTGTTATATTTTACATTCACATTGAGGACCGTAAACAATTCCAAAGTGATTTAAAATACCAAAAAAAAATACAAAAAAGAGAAACTATAAATGACTGTCGGTACAGTAAGGATGTCCACAGACATTGTAAGTGCCAAGCACTTACAATTGCAAGGTGAACCCATTCCCAGTAAACAACCACGATAACTAGGATTAGATGTACTATTTTAGATGTACTAAATGCCATGACGTACAACATAAAATAAGTGTGTACTTTAAGTGCCAGGACGTACAAACATACAATAACGGAGTACGAGGGGTGATTTTAGAGAGTAGGGGAGGTGAAGGTGCAGGGGGGGGGGGGGGGCGGTGGTACCAAGGGTTATTGGGAACAAGGTGGGCGGGGGGCCCGTGCGGGAGCGACTGGGCCACATGGTAGTCCCTCAATCGGCCG
>JAOPUA010000055.1:5254943-5269470 GCA_027122455.1 Trisopterus luscus
CCCCCCCCCCCCCCCCCCCCCCCCCCCCCCCCCCCCCCCCCCCCCCCCCCCCCCCCCCCCCCCCCCCCCCCGGCAAAGAAGGGAGAGATAGAGGAAGGAGACAGAGAGAGTGAGTTGGGGAGAAAGAAGGAGTGGGAGAGAGGTGGGAGGAGAGAGGGAAAAGAGGGAGATGGAGAGAGAGGGGGAAATAAATCAGTTAATATTTACATTGTTACTGGGACTCCTTTTAGCAAACCACGAACAACCATTGAAAAGCCACTAGGGGTCAGTGTTCCATCAGAGACAAACTATTTCCACTAGAATAACGCTCTTCCCGTAAAATGCAAATTATGCACTTAAAAACTCAACCCTAAATCAAACACGAATGTATATTAATTGTAATTATTTGAATCTAATATTGTTGAAAGTTTTCAAGTGAAAGGATTTATTTTAAACCACACAATTTTACTAGTACTTAAAGAAACGTAAGAAAAAAAAAAGGGAAAAAAATCAAACGACAACAGAAACTTGGTTGTAACCGAAAGGCTGGGCGTGGGTGGATCTGTTTTTTATTACATTCCCATCGAACAGTCACATGACCGCTCCAATCACTCCCGGTTTCGCCTGATGTGAGGTGAACAAGTTGACACAACAGAGTAGACCACTCTCCCCACCGTCAACACTAACTGATTAAAAAAAGAAAAACCCGAAACTTTCGAATAAACCGAAAAAAAAGACATTCAGTAACTCTGGTATTCCACCTGCATGGGTGTACCAAATCCATGTTTGTTAGATGATATCTATCAGACATGAATTGCTTCATATTTTTGATATGGATGTAGGAAGCCTACAACATTTTTTGATGAATATTTAATGACTACGTTTAAATAATCACCCCCCCCCTACACATGAACACATTTATTTGTACTTATCTCACAGTTAACATAATGAATAACAGGTTTCACAAACATGGGTTCACTCTCTTACACACATGTGATAGATAGCTAACTAACTACTGTCCAACCATCTAACTAACTAACTAACTAACTTACTAACTAGCAAGCAACCTTTTATTGTGTTTGCCCTGAGTTTAAGCTGACATCAGCAGTGAGATCATTTCTTTAACAACAATAGGGGAGTTGTTTGAGATGAGAACTGGTCCTTCCTGTACTGTCGTCGACGTGCCAAGTGTCGAACATAGAATTAAATGTAGGACTAATGTGTACACAGTCAAACGGATCGTGTGGCCAATATAAATAGAAACCTAACCAGCTATAGTCTCTGTCATGTCCTCTCAATAAATAGCAGCAACTCATGATAGACGGACTCTCCCATTTGTCAGGTACAAACAGCCAGGTACACACACATCCCTTCATCGGGGTCTTTGATGTTGCTCAGTGAAAAGGGGGTCTCTGTGGGGGGGAGGACCCGCCGCTGAGATGGGCTTATTTCTCAGAGGAGGTTTTCCCTGCACCGGTCTGGGGGATCTGCTAGAAATGAGCGTTTACTTTTGCCTCCTTGTCATAAGTCAAGGCGGTGACGACACAGACCACCACTAGCAGCCCAGTGTGCCGCAGAGAAAACAAACTAAACAACAACTCGTCATGGAAACAATGCTGCAAACCAAAAATAACACTCAGGTGTAAACCGGAGTTGATACTGATGATACTGTGTTTCTTGAAAAACGCCATACGAGGAAACAAGATAGGTTGGCCTTCTGTTGAATGAAAGGCGGGGAAGAGACAACATTCCCCAGCTTTCACCACACCAGTGGCCAACACAGAGGGTAGGGGGTTCTGAGAGGTGAACAATTGTCAACGCATAAACAACGATTTAATGGGAAAGATGTAGACAATAATCAATCAGCATCCAGACGTACATAACCATCCACCCTTGTGTCTACATTCTGAATGGTTGATGTTCTCTGTGTTCTAACTACAGTGAAACGGTGCTGTTTACATAGGGTTTCGACATCATCCGCCACTATACCGGACAGACCTCTACAGGGTTTTAGGTCACCCAGGGAGCCTGGACTGGTTTGGGAACATTCTCCTTGCATTGGTGGTTGTTTTTCACTGATGCGATGAAAAGACTAGCCATGAAAACATGAGCCCTTTTGCACTCCTCCCAGCTTTCCTCCACAGCTTTGACTAACTTTATCCAGTGTGTGTGTGTGTGTGTGTGTGTGTGTGTGTGTGTGTGTGTGTGTGTGTGTGTGTTTGCGTGTGTGTGATTGCTAAATAGTATACACTTCCTCACTTCCTTACTGTTATTCCTTGTTATCAAGACATTTGTAATTGTTGTTTAGAAGAGAGTTGTAAAGCTGAACTTGTATTCATAATTGTCACTTCATTTAGTGAATGCCAGGCAGACATTCTACTGTGAGGAACAGGTTCAGTGTGTTGCTTCCATTAATTAATCACTAAAGTCATCGTATAATTTCTTTTTTTTTACATAGATGCATTACTCATTTATTACTCTGATGGCACTTTCTTCTCACACTGAGCGGCTAGGTCATTTGTGGTGTCAGATTGAACTCTTGCTGACTCTGACATACTTTAAGATGGGCAGGTTTTTGAATGAGCATGAACAACTGTTTCATTTTAGAGGTGAAAGAGGTAAAATCCTGAGATCAACCTTTCTGGAGACTAGTTAATCAATGTTTTACGATATTAATGAAAATTAACTGGTGCTTCTGTAATGGTAAGACTTTCACGGCATATTATAAGACAAGACAAGGACGGGGAACCGATATTGGGTGAATGAATGTTTAATAAAAAATAAACAGCATGATATGGATGTATACAAAACACTATTGATTTGTGAATGATAACAATATAACATTAGTAAAAGTCAAACAATCTGTACATACGATTCTTAACCAAAAAATATATTGTCGCAGACTTTGGTTTTAAAATCAAACAACGCCGACATGTGTGTATTAAATATTCAGTACACAGGTAGCATAGCATGGCTCTGGTCACGGGCGGTTATATTTCCAGCCCTTTGCAGGCCCGATCAAACCTCCAACCGTTTCGTCGTCCTCTGGAGAAACATTCCCTGTCGTCACAGAGAAAGTGACTTCAAAATGGAGAATCCCATATCCCATTTTGTCTCTCAACAGCTGAAAAGAAATCGGTGTTAACCTGGGCCTGTTCCAGAGCCACCACGGCTATCTTATTTAAATAGCTCATATGAATCGTCTTTACGCGTGGCACTGAGTCCTTAGACGTAGGCCCGGCTGGTGGCGTTGGACCGGGCCTGAGAGTACTTCACTGGGTACTCCGGTGTGTCGTCTTTAGGTGGGCAGGAGCTGCACAGAAGGGCCCCTCCCAGGATCAGCAGGCCGGCGCAGGCCCAGCCGATGTACAGCGCGGCCCCCATCTCCCTCCGCTGGGGGTTGGTGAGGATGGGGTTATAGAAGTTCTGGATGATGGTGTTGGCTGACCAGCTCACGGGTATGAGGACCAGCACGCCGGCGATGATGAAGATGACCCCGGCCGCGATGGCCACCCTGGATTTGGCGCGCGCTTCCTCCACAAAGTTGGTGCACTTGCCCCCGGCGATGCCCAGGAGCACCCCGAAGATCCCCGCGATGATGGAGACGACCACCAGCGCTCTGGCGGCCTGCAGGTCCTGTGGCAGCTGCAGCAGCGAGTCGTAGATCTTGCACTGCATCTGCCCCGTGCTCTGGACCACGCAGTTCATCCACAGGCCCTCCCAGATGACCTGCGCCGTGATGATGTTCGCCCCGATGAAGGCGGTCACCTTCCACATGGGCAGAGCGCAGACGATGATGGTCCCGATTGCGCCGATGATGGCCAGGACAAAGCCCAGCATTTGACGTCCCATTGACACCATTGTTGGTCGTCTGGTAGGGTCGGCTGGTAGGTTGAATGGAGGCAGGAGGTGATATGGGAGCCTTGTAAGGTTCAGGTAGGTCTTGCAAGATTGTCAAGCTCAGTTGTAAGGGTTAGGAGAGAGTTTGTGGTCCCTTTTAAAGGCGTCGTCTCTGAGGAGGCGGAGCCAACATCCCTTTACGTGGACCAGAAACCCAGCTCGTTTCCTGCCCCGCCAGATTTTTCTCATAATTAGCATACCAAAGGGGGCGGTTTCGATTGAGATGGGGATCAGCTCCGGAAATGGCTACTTTAAACAATGTTCCTCCACTGCCCAACCACTGGTGATCAGGGAACTGGCAGTGCAGGTTTCGCTCATCTCGATCAAGGTGTGGTGTGTGGATCACCGAAAGCCACAGGTCAGCAACTGGTGAAACCCACCATGGGCTCGATGGTTGTGGGTTAAGTTCACCAAACTGACACGCAGGGAACTCTGAATCAATAAATCAGGCTTTTATTTTATATTTTTAGTTTTTAATGTTGAACTTTCTTCTCCCTTGGAGCCACTTCTCTTATTCCACTACTTGTATGCTTTTTTAAAGTTTGAATGATATATTTTTTTCATTGATATATAAACTAAATATATTATTACTATCATCAAGTGTTACATTTATTAATTTCCCATGATCTTTTTTTATAATTTTAGAAAGAAATGAATACGTTGATAAATTGAACAGAACAAGAGATTTTCTTTTGTTTTTGTTTATTTTCGTTTATTTTCACGAACACCTATTGGATAAAACACTATCCATCACACTCACCCTTCACAAATGTTTCTTTGCACAGTAAAATAGTTTTCTTTAAATTGTTTTTAATATGTTACAACAATATACACAGTGCCATTCGATCACAATTCATACTGTTTCCAATCTCATCTCCTGACGCGAACAAAGACATTGTTTGCTAAACGTTACTCATCCTACCAAAGAGGAAACTCTTTACAAGGACATTCTGTATCAATTGTGAAAGGTTCACAAAAATTACTTTCACAATAATCACATTACTGATTCCACAGTCTCACAGTCTCAATGCAGATATTACCATTGTCTTTGACTCTGCTACCTTAGCAAAGCAGCAGCCTCACACGCTTCCTGGCTAATGATCAGGTTAAAAGTCTTCATTTACAGAGTCTTTTCACAAGGCCATGTCGGCCATGTCACAGGTACTGTGCCCCAGAGTTCACTGTGGGGGCTCCATAGGGTTTGCTCGGCGCGTACGTTCCAGAGTAGACTCTAGACGGCGGGGCATAGACCGGCCCATAGTTGCCCGGATTGGGCATCGGCGCCCCCGGGTAGGGGTACATCGGGGCTTGTCCGTAGCCCGGGTATCCGTACATCTGCTTCTGCGGCGGGCAGGAGGTGGTGAGGGTGATGCCCCCGACCAGAAGCACCGCTGCGGCCGCCCAGCCGATGTAGATGGACGCGCCGATCTCCCTCTTCTGGGTCTCGATGGTCAGGGGGCTCCGGTAGTCCCCGATGGTGATGGAGGCGGACCAGCACACGGGGATCAGGACCAGGATGGCTGAGAAGATGATCAGGCAGCCGCCCAGGATCACCATCTTGGACCTGGACGCGTCGGTCTTCAGGCAGCCCATGCACTTGGCCCCGATGAAGGTCAACATGAAGCCGATGAAGCCGAAGATGAGGGAGATGATCACCAGGGCCCTGGCCGCCTGCAGGTCCGTGCTCAGCCGGATCACGTTCTCGCTGAGCTTGCACTGCATCTGGCCCGTGCTCTGCATGACGCAGTTCATCCACAGGCCGTCCCAGATAACCTGCCCCGTCACGATGTTGGCGCCGATGAACGACGTGGTCCGCCACATGGGGATGCCGCAGGTGACCGCCACCAAGGCCAGGCCGATGAAGCTCACCACCTGGCCGGCCACTTCCTTTCCTATCCTCCCCATGGCGGAGGCGGCGGTGTCTGGGTAGAGGCGTCTGGTTCAGTAGACTCAGTAGACACCGAGCAGCTCCGCGGTGCTGGGGATGTGTTAGAGTGTGGCAGCGCCCTCAGCGAAGGCTTGTCTCAGAATGGCCAGGAGTACAGGGTGTGTTGTCATCAGGTGAGTTGTTCCTGCATAACGAGATTCCTCTTTCTCTCTGTCTGTCTCCCTCTCTCTCTCTCTCTCTCTCTCTCTCTGTCTCTCTGTCCTCTCTGTCTCTGTCTGTGTGTGTGTGTGTGTGTCTCTCTCTCTCTCTCTGTGTGTCTCTCTCTCTCTCTCTCCTTATTGGCAGGGACATGCAAGCGAACAAGCGAGAGGTGGAGCTTACAGTGCATTGTCTTCGTCTTAAGAGCGACTGGTACCTCCCACCTGAAACGTCCGTCCATTTTGGTCCGCTTTCTCACAAAGGGCTGTCTTAAGTGTTGTGATTTACATTTGTTGTGGATCCATCTTGACTCCGATCAAAACAACATTCAACGACCTCAATCCTTGCATTGATGAGGAAATTAAGTACAAAATATAGTACATCAATCACTAGTACTAGATAGAATTCAACCAATCCCCAAAATAAGTTGTTATTGTTGACTGTGTATGTGTTGATTCAATTATATTGTTATATTGTTTCAACTGTTAGCTGTAGATGAAATGAGGGCCAAAATGTTTGTGTTGTATAACCCTTCTTGATGATAGGAAAGAGGAATGTTTACAACTAAATGACCGGGAGTTTCTTGTCAGACCAGATTTTGAGATGGAATTTAAGGGAAGCCATTTTGTCCTTTGTTCCATTTATTTGGTGGCAATATATTAAACAACTCAATAGCAGGATGTAACAAGGAAAGCAGAAGCTAAAAAATATGTTGAATAATTTATTCTGCATAAACTGCAGAATAAATAAGCTAGGGTTAATGTGTCTGCATTATTCAATTATTTCCTTGAATTTAATTTTTCTGTTGAGGAACACTATTTTGAAAGGTGAAATAAGCTAACTGACGGATAAAAATGTAAACAAACAGCATTTCAATAATTTATTTATTATTTATAAATGAATAAAACATTAAAACATTACCATCCAGCCATTCAACAGTGTACAAGTGGATGTTCTTGTTCTTCATAGTACTTGTAAGAGGATATGTTTTCAGTCCTCAGACCCATTGTTAAGGTTTATTTACAGTAACAACACAAGCAAAACCGCTTAGAGAAAACCATTTAAAACATGAAAACACATTGGGCACAACCATTTCTGCTGTGCTATAAACACTTATTTGAAATAAACTTTTTTGGTTTATTGAACAAATTGAGATGGGTTAGGGCATTACTATTCTACTGTCCTTAAGAAACTTTAGAGAAAATAGAAAAAATATTGGAAAGATATTTTAGACTTTGGGTTTGTACGGTTAATTAATGACATCATCAAACAACAAATCTTCTTCCCTTCCCTGTCTTCTATTCATTGGTTTTGATTGTGCCTCTCAGTTGGAGGATCTAATCAGAGTGGCTATGGGGGGTAAGTCACGTTGACTCCTTGAATGGGACACCGGTCGGAATCACAAAGGCAAATAAGTTTCTGCAATCAGGCGAGGAGCAAGGAGCCCTCAGGCAACCAGAATATACAAACTCGTCCCAGCACAGATTCTCTCAGCTGGGAATCAAACGTCATCTTAACAGATGGTCATGAATATTGATTGACAATGGCGGTGACAACGATGTATTTAAGGATTGTACCTTCGCCGTATCTCTCTATCTTTCAGTTGCAACCACATGCACGTCACAATCAGAATGTATAACGACTCAACAGAGAGCAAGTGCTAAGTCAGTGGTGACCAGACCAGTTGAACATCCAAACTCCAGGTCTTCTCTCAAGTGTTTCTGATTCAGGAATGCAGGACACACATCCACCTCCGGGAAACCATTGGTTCTGAGCCCAGAGCCTCAAAACCCGGTTCCGTGGAGCCAAACCTGCACGTCATCGCCTCGCCCTAGACGTATTCTCGGGACGAGGATCTGGACTTGGGAGGCAGGTATCTGGGGGTGTAGTGGGGCACCTCATCCTTGGCCGGGCAGTTCCAGCACAGGAGCCCCCCTCCCAGCACCAACATAACCCCAGCGCCCCACCCGATGTACAGCGCCGCCCCCAGCTCCCGCCGCTGGCTGTTCAGCATTCCTGGGTTGTAGAAGTTCCTGACGATGGTGTTGGCTGACCACGACACAGGGATGAGGCAAAGCAGGCCCGAGGCGATGAAGAGGACCCCGGCGGCGATGCAGGCCTTGGCCTTTGAACGCTCCTCCGCGATGCACGTGGTGCACTTCCCGCCGGCGACGAAGAGGAACGCGCCGATGACGCCGGCGAAGATGGAGATGACCACCATGGCGCGCGCCGCCTGCAGGTCCTGGGACAGGGCCAGCATGGAGTCGTACACCTTGCACTGCATCTGGCCCGTGCTCTGCACCACGCAGGTCATCCACAGGCCCTCCCAGATGGTCTGCGCCGTCACGATGTTGGCGCCGATGAAGGCCGTCACGCTCCACATGGGCAAGGCGCACACAATGATGACCAGGAACCAGCCAATCAGGGCCAGGGAGAAGCCCATGATCTGGATCCCCTGAGATACCATGTTGTGGTCTGAGAGACTTTTTCCGAGGGAGCAACGTCCGACCACAGATGTCCACGCGGTCCTGGCAGAGAAGATGTGTGGGGGAAACACTGGGAGTGTTTTTATAGATTCTAGGCGGGAGATGGGGGTAGCTAGACATAAGGGTATGTGAAGACTCGATCCTCAACTCCTATTGGCCAGATGCTTTGTTTACACACAAACAGAGATCCAATGACCGCCAACAGAGCCAACCTAATAGATTACTAAGACGGAAAGGTCAGATTAAGCAGTGGCATTTTTATCTTGTGCTTGGTGGACCATTCCAAGGTGTGCTTAGGAAGTCTGGGTACACAAGGAAGGCATTCTTTTTTTTTAAAGCTTTTTGTTTAATTGTGAAATTAACTGTATTTTTGGGTGAATATAATCACTTTTCAATGTATCACTGAAATAATATCAGATCAAAACTTCAAGAGTCAATCATGTAGGGACACTTTGTGGAGAAAGAATATGTTAAGAACAGTGACACAAAAGCTGTTACAATGGTGTTAATGTTAAACTGTTATAAAAGCTTATATTCGGTTGGTTTTGTCAGAAATCACCCAGGTCATAGATTTAACCACATCTTTTATGCTACGTGGCTTTTTGGTTCCAGTCTTTCAGAGTTCTCCAGGCTGTAGGATTTAAAGCATGGAATACAGATGTCCGATACAGCATACCAATATTTAACCAGAGGAAGCCCAATCCAATCCCCCTATGGGGCACATCAGGTATCTCAGCCTATTGTGTAAGTTACATTCAACACTAAGAAGGTGGAAGCTGGGGTGGTGCTGGGTGACATCAGTAACCGGAACTCAGTAACCAGAAGACAGTGTGTGTGTGAGATTCAACCAGCTACGCCCATTTGTGCTGCAGTTGAATTGAGATGGTTATTCCAATATTGATTGCACATGTTTGGGTCATAGATTGGTAATTTAGGTAAATAGGGTTAACATGCTGGCCAAATTACTGCGAGTATGTAATATTCAGACAACATATTACGAGAAAATGTTGGTTTGTGTCCGTTCTAGGTTTTCTTTACTTTTTTCTGTTTTACTCCAATACACATTCTTTGTGACAATTGTGTTTTTCTTATCATATGTATGATCAAGTATGAGAGTAAATATTTACAGGCTGTTTTAATTATCAAGCCCACTTTTCTCCATTTGTTTTTGTTTTATATTGTTTTCTTTAGAAAACAATGTGTCTGCCGTATTCATTGTACTGTTATATCTACAAAATCAATTTAAATATCATCAAATGAATACTATGAATACTGAATGCAAAGATAAAACATACCATGCAAAGTCTAATAAGGTTTTCCTAAAAGTAAAGTCTTTATGAGACAGCAAGTCTTCAAGAAAGAATGGGAAATGTTGCACTTTTAACTGTGTTGCATTTACTCAGAAAGCAAATAAGACATTGAAGTTTAAAAAATAATTCTTTATTCACACTTTTGTGACTCCTGTATGAGCACAAACAACCTATATAAAAACAACAACATGATTGAAATATTTCAAAGCAGACACAGTAGAAACTCAACATTGAACATTTGAAATTGGTCTGTCTTTTTAGGGTGTGTCACTTAACCAGACTCCTTTCCTTGACTCGGTTGTTTGGGCGATAATTCTCGTCACTCGATCTCCGATACAGAAAATCCCCCTGATCCCTCATTTGTCTGGAGCTCAGCATACAATGGTCCAACTAGACTTGAATTACACTGCAAAAAAACGCCATGCGTACAACACACCTCACAACACAGAGCAGATTGGCTTACTATTATAACACTTATTTCCCTTTTTTCTCTCCAAGTCCGTTTCAGTCTCTCCTTTTGCTAATTTCTCCCTCAAAAGTCGTCCAGTTTCCTCCCTGTGCTTCTCAGACGTAGTCCTTGGACACGCCGGACCTGGCGCCCGAGTACTTGGCGGTGTAGTTGTCCTTGGGGGGGCAGTTGACACACAGCATGGCGCCGCCAATGATGAGCAGGGCGGACGCGCCCCAGCCGATGAACAGCGCCGCGCCCAGCTCCTTCTTCTGTGAGCCCATCACCATGGGGTTGTAGAACTCCCTGATCACTGTGCTGGCCGTCCAGCAGACGGGGATCAGACACATAATGCCGGAGATGATGAACATCACGCCGGCCGCGATGGCGATCTTGGACTTGGCGCCCTCGTCCTCCACGCAGTTGGTGCACTTGCCTCCGGCCACGGCCAGCAGTACGGCCATGAGGCCCACCAGGATGGAGATGATCATGAGGGCGCGGGCGGCCTGCAGGTCGCTGCTCAGAGCCAGCATGGAGTCGTAGACCTTGCACTGCATCTGGCCCGTGCTCTGCACCACGCAGGTCATCCAGATGCCTTGGTTGGTGGTCTGGGCCGTGACGATGTTCTGTCCAATGAAGGCGGTCACCTTCCACATGGGGATGGCGCACGTGACGATGGCTCCGATCAAGCCGATCAGGCCCAGGGCGATGCCCAGAATCTGTAAGCCACCCGCTGCCATGATCCCTTTAGAAAGCTTTGTTATTTGTCCTCGCAAAAGAATGAAAAACGGTGAAGGTGTGTGAGATCAGCCGTGTCCTGGTTAAAAGGATTCCAGAGAGTTAATGTTTAGGAAAAGGTTGGAACAGGTCTTTTATAAGTTAACCTCGAGGTGGGGCTTAACAAACACACACGCATACACACACACACGCCACACTCACAGTCACACCGTTTTGTGACGTGTGTGCCAGCCCCCACCCCACCCCCCCCTCAGGGCATGTGTCATCATGCCGGGTTTTGTCTCCTCCTGTCCCGTAACGGTTTCAGGCGATACCTCTAACACACTTGCTCACACGTTAGTTTAGTACGGTGAAGCTTCCCAAACTCCTCGACACACCCTCAGGATTATATAATCATCGTAGTATGCCATTTTTTAACTCCTTTGTGCTTTTGGATTAGCCGCATTATTGTCTTTGTCACTTTACATAGGGTGTTGAATCTTGTATGGTACTTTGCTCACAGCTGTAGGAAAGCCTTCCCCTGTGTTCACAAGGAAAAGGGTACTTTCATGGAAAGCTCTGCAATGGAGATCACTCTGATTTCTATACCGCAAGGGGGTTTAGCCTTATTCACACAGATACAGTTTGAAGTTGTGGACGGGAGAAAAATACAATCCACATGACGGTTTAATAAAATGTCTGATGCATTAAATGTTGATGATAAAGAAAATGAGTGAAAATGAGTGATGCAGTCACTTCAAACTAACATGAGAGCGCTGGGTGAATTAGGTCAATAAAACCAGTCAGTCCAGTTAAGGCTTGAATAATCATTTCCCTTTTATCCTGAGGTACTCTATGCCATGTAAATATCTTCGTTTCCTGTTGTTCTTTCAGAGAAATATTAATTGTTCCGCTTTTTATTTAAAGGTCTAGTTCGGGATTTTCGACATTGGACCTCATTTCCAAGTGAGCCAGTGTGTTATTTATCATTGGAGACCGTTTCTACCATTTCTAACATTATTCTATCAACACAGAAATGTACATAGACAGTCTGGCATTATAATTGGTTTGCCTGGGGTGTACTGTGGAGTGGGTAAAACTGTTTTTATTGGCAGGCTAGCAGACCCCCTCGACTTGTGCTAGCCTAGCACAAGAGGTTTCTGCAACTAGAAGGACTGAATGAAAACGGTCTCCAATGATAAATAACTCACTGGCTCACTTGGAAATGAGGTCCGATATCCAAAATATCCTTTAATGTCTCAATTCGTTCGAAACCAATAAAATCTCAGCAGAAGAGAACCGTATGTTGGGTTTAGAGAAGTAATGCAGGTGCTAGTCAAACCACAACAACTTGGGGTTTACAAAGAAGCCATAACTTTGAACATAATGGTCACATCCTTAAAATGATTTCATTTTCGACCACCCACACTTCTTAGGGTGAAAATACAACCAAACATCATGATTCAACTAGCATCAAGACAGCCTACCCTCTCTCTCTGGGTGCTCAGAGAACGCAGACATGACAACCGCAAAGAGAAGTAAAAGCAAGCGCTTCTGACCTTCAGCTGAGATGTTCGATCGATCCCTGGAGCGGCTGCTGTGTGATGCACACGCGTGTGTGCGCGTACGTGCATGCGTGTGTGAGTGTGTGTGTGAGTGTGTGTGTGTGTGTGTGTGGGTGTGTGCTCTTCAGGCCGTGTGTCTAGGACAGGTCACTCTCGCCAGGTGTCCATAGTTGTGGCAAGGCGAGAACCACAAGGAGATGTTTCCACAACTGCAAAGTAAAAATAAATAAATGATGGGATGTCGGTTGCTAGACTGACAGAAGAGGAGAAAAAAAAGAGAAGAAAACCGTGGAAAGGACCAGTGAGAGTGGTTTGGGGGAGTGGGGGGGGTTGGTGGGTAAAGAGAATTAAAGAGAATCAGATTGTCTGAGGGCCTGAATGGGGGCAGTGTTTGAGAGCCAGAAACTGCCGTTTGGACAAGAATGGCTCTATTTTACCCCCGGTGGTTCATTAAAGCCACCGGGCCGAGCGACGCGCCGATCGGGTTCCAGGCGTGGGGATATCACACAGGAATGTCTACAATTAAGCCTGTGAAGGGAGACGAGGGGGGGGGGGAGATCAGAGCTTCCTGTGCGGAGATTCCTCACGGCGCCACAGCCGCATCGCCGCCACACTCGGACTACTGTCTTCTTCATGTGTATTTTACTGTGACTAACACACACACACAGACGCACACACACACACACGTGTGTGTGCGTCCCTCTTGATGTCCGGTGTCCTCCAAAGCGACCTTTGCGCCGCCTCGCTCGTCAAACGACTCGTGACTGATACAGGATAATTTAATCATGATCATGATCATCAACCATCTTTTTTTCCGTGTCACCTGCACAGGAAACTGTGACTGCAAGAAGGCATCGTCTCGCTTGTGTCCACAGGCAAATCAGTGCACGTGTGTGTACTCGTGCACTTGTGTACATGACAATGCAGGGACCTTATCAGTCTTTTTTCTTTAGGTCTATGTTTCCCGACCTTGGGGTTTCCCCTGGAAAAAAGTAATCATCATAAAGGTTTAAATGGGCTCATAACATTCCCACACTCACAGGTTAGTGATTCTTAGCCGTCAGCTCACTACTAACTGGTGTGGCGTAGCGTTTTGATGCAGAGGCACATTCTCATGGGGGTCTCAAGGAATTTCTCAGACCTCATTAAGATGGCTCACGGGTCCAAGATGGGTTGGGACCCATTGCTCTCGATTGTGGTACTAAACGGACGTAGCGGTGAAGGGGAAGTTGGGAAGGAACACAGGTGCATTAGAGGTACGTTTAACCTTCAGAAAGCGTGTGAAAGACGAGAGGGAGCTGGGGAGGACAAGTGTGGACAGGCTGGTGAGGGACAGGCACCGTCACATCCCCGGGTGTTCACCCCGTCGGTTTAACCGGCCGGTTCACTCCCAGTAGTTCGAGTCGAGACACAAGACTGTCACAGACACACCAGTCACCACACTCACTGATTCGTTGAGAGCAGAGCAGGCTCAAAGTGATATTCAACGTGGCCTCACAGTATGGGCTATTTTGAGACAGTTTGCTAACTTGTACGTTGTAACTTGTACCTGAATTACTTGTACTTGTACTTGTAACTTGTACCTGAATTTCCCTCGGGATAAATAAAGTATCTATCTATCTATCTTGTATGATATGAATGAATTCAATTCAGACTTCAATTATTTTGACCTTTGAATGGATTTCACACGATGGAAATCTAAAAGTGGGAAAGGAGGAGAAGGAACAAGGGACATTCCCACTCCCAATAATCACTGATAACATGCTGAAATCAATTCAAACCGTTCTATGATGGGGTGTTTTGATGACAGATGAGTCTATTGATAGATCAAATACGTCAGCCGTTTCTATACGGGCAGTAGACCCAGGTCTGTGTCAGGTGTGTGATGTCATCACTACGTGTCCCACGGGGCCATTACGGGGAAACGGTGCCGCAGTTTCACTCAGACGCTTGAGTTGTTGACTCATACCTGTTGTGACACAAAGACACACACGCATACACACGCACACACAACACACACACCCACACACAACACA
>JAOPUA010000055.1:5296611-5306611 GCA_027122455.1 Trisopterus luscus
CCCCCGCTTGCTGACCGACCGTCCGTTCTGTGACCACACGCACAAAAGGTGGACCGGTGAAGATGTATGGACACACTAATCCAGATATGTAAAATACACTACAACAATTGGGTTTTTCCCCATTTCAGTTCATGCATTGTCTCATGAATATGCTAGAATAATTCAGCTAGGTGCCTGATGCGTGGATCACATCACGATCCTACATCAGTGTTAAAACACCACTGCATCTGGGAGACAAGGTACTAACCTGGGGCTGGGGGTCCGACCACAACAGGTCACACATGGGGCCTGGGGAGTGAGAAACCAACACAGTGAGAGAGCTGCACTCTATTCTGCGGTCTATTCTGACTCCAAATCCTAGAAGGCAACCATACCTGAATCTGGAGGCTGTCTGTTCCTTTCTATCTTCCTGAGGTCATCTAAAGTTACGCCATCTTCACTGAACAGTCCGCCGTGCATCACCTTGGACAGGGAGATGACAACATCATAATCAACACGACACCTGGGACAGGTAAAGCACTCATTACAGAACATTTACAACATCTAGCGTCACAAACAAATAGTTGCTTGCTCACATCATTATAAAATGAATGATAACTGAATTTTCCATTATGTCAAGTAGAATCGAATGGAACAAATCTAAACAGCTACACATGCAATTATTAGAAAAAATGACTTAATACAGATAATAAAAACACGCCATCACCGTGAGGAACCAACGTAACCAGGGTTAGGATTCTATCCTCGTCAACTTCGGGCAGTAGGAGAAGCCAGGACTCACCAACACTTTGCCGTTGATACACTGGGCGAGGGGCAGCCACTGGAAGACCTCACTGAACAGCTGGAACATCTGAGCTGTGTACTTGGCCTTGATCTCTCCTTCAAACCCATACATCTGGTTCATGTTGTCCGTCTCGTGGTTACCTGGCGGTTGACAGTCATTGTGGTTAGCTATTGGACCTATCTGTAATTGTGTTGGTTGCTATGGATATAATTCAAGACCGAGTGGTGAACTCTAGGGTTAAGTCGCAATTGAGAAGATCTCCATTTTGTTCTTTTTGGCAACAGCTATGTCGAAAAAAACAACAGCAAGCAGTCACAGAGTTGAAGAGTGAGGCTGCATTTTTTTTATTATTATTATTATTTTTTTTGAATTATTATTGAATAATAATTCACTGCAAATACGAGAGCTTTTATCAGTGAGCCACAGTCTCAATCACATTGTGTTACCTCACGGGGTTACTTAAAGTTACTAAACATCCATTTAAATAAAAACCTTTGGATATCTTCGAGATCGCTAGGTCGAGGCAATTTTCCTGATAGAACGGCATCTCACGGTTGTATACAATTATGACGGTTTCCATATCAGTATACCGTCTCAAAATATGTATCTCGATATAAGCAGTCCTCTAATATTTTTCACTCTTGTTCAAATTTCTCTGCCACTGATCTGCGGTCATGCCCAGATAATTTGATCTGAAGTCAGCCAATCAGTGCGATGTGCTTAAGGACATGGCCCAAGCCTTTAATAATGAAGGCGCTTAAATGGCAGCTAGTGTTACCACAGCTAATGAGCTGGTTAAAAATAAGAAGTGCAGCTTCTGAGCCGCTGAGGATTAGAAAACTAGCCTTATTGTCCAACTTTAGTCCGTGTATAAAAGCAGAATGAATGACCTTTAGGAAACATGGAAGTCGATTTATTGACTTTAAAGCTTCAATTGAATACCAGATCGAATTCCTGTTTTTTTATTTTCCCCTGCCTTTACATCTTTATGGTTGTTGAGTGTGACATGTTGGAGAATGTTTTTTAAAAATCTTTCAATTAAACCTTCCAATCTATAAGGAGAAGCCTGGTGGGAGGCACAGGAGCATTCCAACGCATCACCAGAGGACTCACCTCGAAGCAAGTGGAAGCAGTGTGGGTAGAGAAGCTTGTAGCCAAACAGCGTGAGAATGACCTCCAAGGAGAAGGATCCGCGGTCCACAAAGTCTCCATTGAACAGCTGAGTTCTGCCGTTAAGTCATTCCTACGTTGACGTTTACAGCATGTGCCTTTCAGAGCATTAGTAAAAATTTAACTAATATTTCATGTCATAACACTTTATACCACTAGAATAGAAGCACTTTGATTCAGGAAGGATACATAGGGGTTGGAAGGTGACGGGAGACCATTCAAATCGAAGATGTGCAGAAGGTCATAGAACTGTCCGTGGGTATCGCCACAAATGGTTATCTTTTCTGTCTGCAGAAAGGGAAGGAATTACAGTACGACATTATAAAAGACACATCACAGTTAGTAAGAATATATGCAACCGCATTGGAAGAATACATTTAAATGACACTTGATGTTGTCTGTCTTTATGATTCTGCTGCACCAACACAGTAGGGTTTCATAGTAGACTTGGACGTTTTTTCCGGTAGTGTGCGAGCTTAAACCGGTTTATAAAACCGCTGGTTGTTGCTCCTGCTGCAACATGTACAGTCCGTTCTTTACGCCATCATCTATAACTTCGCCCATAGTTATTTTGTAGTTCTATAGGGTGCAAAAAATGAGTGCAGAAGCCAGCATTGCTTGCCCACCATTTTAGTTTGGCTCTAAAAGTATATATTTTTTACATTTTCTCTGCAAGATCACATACCGAGTTTTGGAATCTTAATGAATTCAATCTTTATGAGGAAAATTTGGATTCAACTGAAAGAATGACTGCTTTAAAACGTTTAAACTATCACCAGCTTACCTCTTTTAATGTGACTTCAACCAAACTTGGAAGTTTTGAGAGAAGGTCCTTAGCTGAGATCAATATCTGAAATGAGATATTATAGATAATAAATCATATGTAAATAAACGGTTTATATCTAATTGCAATGGTAGGGTATTTTCAATCATTTCAACAAGGGTTTACCTGATAAGCACATTTCCTGTGTATTTTCTTTTGGTCCTTGAACCAGTCCACCATGTCGTTCATGAACTTTGCCGTGACCTTCCCATCTTCAAGCTTGGGCCCAGTGTACTCGTCCTCAATGGCTGCAGTAGAAGTCAAAGCCTCACCCATTAGCTCATCACATTCAATAAAATGCCTTCTTTTTTGATGCTATGTACCCGGAGCGTTGTGAACCACCAGAACCACCCTCCCAAGTCTGAATCAATCATGCTGAAACCAAACAAATCATATACGAAAACCCAACAAGACAGCGGATTCAAACTTCCCATCGATATTAAGTGGGTACCGCACCAAAATATAATTTTGATAATTCATTGATCGTTAATCATTTATTCAAATAAAAGTACCATATGAGTTTGGCAACTGCTTATAGGTTGGGAAATACAAATATTGGTTTCAGAAGTCTCCTTAAAAACTCGTGCTACAATACGGGCCACCATACTTGTGTTACGTGAAACGCTCATATAGGAACATGGAACCGGACTTACTCATGTTTTCTATATCTAGAGAGTCCACAACTGATTTTTTGGTCTCATCGCTGGCAATCGCTCTCTCAAAGGCCTTCTGTTTCACTATCTTGTTACACTCCTGGTACTTCATCTTTGCATCCTTGTCGTTGGGTCGAACTTTGACAACCTAAAAACAAGGAAATGGAAACAACATGTGAAGGCAGTTTACAGTTAATTCCGATACAGCTCATCAGGGAGCATGAAGGGATTAGGTCATTTTACTATCCCTACAGCAATGCACATGTTTAACAAATATTAACATATAGGGGAGGAGGACCATTGATATCAGTCCCCTCCACACATAACAGCATTTGGCTAATTGTGGGCCTAGTGTCAACACAAAGCTCTATTAATACAAATCAATGTATTGTGTGCCTGCAAATAACTCTCCATATTCTCACTAGCCCTCCGTTATGCTGGGGGGAACTTTGATGCCATAAGCCTGCTATATTTATACATCCTGAGAGGCAACCAGAACTATAGGCAGTAATTAGCTGTGGTATGGGTGCCGTCAGACATGGATCATCATCTGTGGATTACAGGGGTAATCTCGGGTCTTGGCAGCTTGGGGCATGAGGAGATCTAACCACGTGACGAGACATCCACAGATGGAGCATGGCAAGCCAAATGATCACAAGGTGTAAATCTTAACACGTCTGATAAATGCCAATTGTGGAATGTGAAGATTAGGATACAAACTGGAACATGATGTTACAGGTCAAGATTTGAATTATTCCATTTTTTTTCTTTTTCATAATAGACTAGTTGTGTGGAATCAAACAAAAAAAAGATACTCTCTTTAAAAGAAAGGGGAGCTTGCATGGCCCAGCCCATCTCGGTTTAGTATGCATACTGCACACCTCGCCAGAGGGTGCCAGTTCGAGTTTCAGCTCGACCTACCGTCTCGTAGTCCTTGAGCGCAGCCTTGAACTTGCCCAGCGCCATGTTGGAGGTGGCTCGGCGGTAGTAGCCCTTGATGTAGTTCTTGTCTATCTCCAGGGCCTTGGTAGCGTCCGCCAGGGCATAGCCGTAGCACTCTGTGCGCAGGTACGCCAGGCTTCGGTTGCTGTAGTAGACGGCATTGGTGGGATTGACCTCCACCGCCTCCGAGTAGTACTTGATGGCGTTCTCATAGTCTTTGTCTGCAAACCAAAGACATTGAGGATAGAGGCTTTGAATTTTAAGTTGAAGTCATACAGTATGTTGAAATTCCAAAAAGCTTTCACAGCAATTTATTCATGGGAAAAATTAAGAGTAGGTATGTGAATACCTTGAGAGACATGGTGAAAGATGTGACAGTGAGTCAACATTGTTAACTTATTTATGGGGCTTGAGTCAGCCTTTGTAAACTGTATAGTGGGTTGTTAATATTCAATTTAAGTAATCAAGTATTTGGTGTGTTGTGCTGCCAAAATATCTGTATTCTCATCCTCAGACAGAAATGCACTCGTCCCTACTTTCTCCCGGACCAGTTTCCAATCAGAAGAAATTGCAAGAGACCACCATAGGTGAGCCTGCTGTGCAAAAACATCCACCGCGCTCGTTTATTCTTCAATAAGGCCATGACAGAATAACGTTATTGGTTTCATAATTTCATTAACAAATTTAAACTGTATTATGTGAATGTTTAAGACGGCGAATAGACAATCTGCCTAAACTTTATATGAATGAGTTAGGTATTCCATGTGATAAGCGCACCGCATTGTTAAAAGTTATTCACCATTAGCCTCCAAATGCAACATTAAGGACATGATACATTGTGAAATATAGGCTTTTGAGACAGAAATACAATGTTTAACTGTCAATGTGCAAGTCCTTAGACGATATTACTGCCAAGTGCCCTGGTTGTAGTCCAGATTGCTGACTGGTTCTCCCATGTGCCCGCAGACAGAATATTCTAGGCGGTTGTCTTGACCCGACACTTGGGTTAACTTTCTTATCCGGACAACACGGAAACATGGTTCCATCCTAACAACGGAATGTACTCAAACGTCGGTGCATTAGAAAGAAAACAACCAACGATTACACCAGTAGCACGCCACCGTCCACGGCGTGCGTGACGGCATTAGAACACGTTAGCGCTCGTTAGCATCAAATGAATGGGATTCAGCGCTAGCGAGCTTAGCTTATCGTTAGCATCAAATGAATGGGATTCAGCGCTAGCGAGCTTAGCTTGTCGTTAGCAGCACGGCTTCGGTTTAAGCGCTAAGGGGCGTCAGAAGCAAACGGACCGTCTTCTGAATCGGCCGTACACACTTAGTCCAATGGCCATGTTTCTTGTGAGACATGCACTTGTCAGAGATATTGGCTGTTACCTTTGAAGTAATTATTGGCCTTCTCCTTGAGTAGCTCTGCACTTTTATCTTCCTCCGCCATCTTCTCCACACTGCCGTGTTCCGCTCCGTGCGCCGTTGGCTGCGCGCTGCAGTCGCAAAACCGTCGCAAAGCGAAGCTCTCTTTTCATAAAGTATTTTTAAGGCGCATGGATGGATTCGTTTGCCAGCATGAATGGTAGAATACATAATACATATGTATTAATTGTATGTATTGAAGTCAGCTGTGTGTACGAAAAGACACAAGAACAAATATAATTAGTATGGCGCCTTATTATTTCAGTCGCACCGCGTCCGTGACAGTTATGAACTAAGTATTGCTTTAAAATGTGTTTATTTTTGTATTTTTAGAAAAGCTGTTCGCTAAAAATTCGTATACATTCAAGGTTTAAAAAGCATCCGCACAATAAGTATCACAGTCACTGATAGTAGTCACCCAACAGGGGGCAGTAGAAGTCTGAACGCATTGCGCCTTTTGGGCCACGGCCTTAAGCGCCTTGATTCACTGTGAGGTTAGCAGAGAAATGTTGTAATTGTGACTGATGTGAAATAACCACCTCATTAGTTGCATATTACAAAAATGAGTCATTTTTGTCTGTCTTTTTTAATATCGAATTGTAACACTCCAGAAACTATGTTTGGCTGTAGTCATTTCACGGTCTGCCTCCAAATGCCCTTAAACTTGAGGATATAATGGTGGCGTCTTTGGGTCCCTTACTGCCACCATCTTAAAATATGGGGACAAAGTGGCAGGTGCCAGTATCGACAACCTTACTTGCGAGGATGTGCCAGTCGACGCACCTCAATGTGTTTGTCATTGAGGTGCGTCACGCAAAAATCACGCAAAACTTAAACAGAAATGGCCACCTGTGTGTGTGTGTGAGTGTGACCCAGACAACATCCCCAGTTGGTCAACTGCTGTGACTCACTTTGTGACTGATGTTAATGACTCACACAATGAATGACCCCCCCACCCCACTCTGAAAACACACACACGCACACTTCCAAACTTGTTCCAATCGTGTGTGACTTCACTTTCTCTCTGGGGTATTATAGGTGACTCGCCTCTTCTCCTAGCCATAGCACGTCAAGCTCTCTGAGGGGTTTTTACGACTCGGAAACTGGAAGAAAGAAGCTCCAGGAGAGAGGAGAGCAAAACCACTAAGCGTGGCGCCCCCAGGTAGAGTAAACTCAGACAGTGAGTGGGAGAGACTCAGTGGGCGGGCGAGCTTCGAGGCTGCTGGGTGGAGGGCCGGTGGTGAGGGCTGGGTATGGGTGTTCTCTGGGGTATTGGAAGCCTGACACAGGTTACAGAGGGGAAGGAAGGAGGGAGATCTTTCTTGGGAATGTGAAAAAAAACTGAAGTGAAAATTGTGGAAGGTCTGAGTTTATGAAGTGTAAGCTATCAGGTTGCAGATGGTTAAGGAAGATTTGGTGAGGGTTTGGTGATAGTCAGGGTCTGAGATGACGGTTTAGTGGGGTTATGGTCAGGGTATTGTGTTATGGTCAGGGTTTGGGTTGGTGATATTGAGTGTGAGGATCATCATGGGATAGAAACCAGAGAAGTCGTACCCATGTGGCCCCCTGAGTCTCAAGGCCAGCGGGTGGTTAGGGGAAGCCAGAACAGTAAATGGTTTTATTTCCACCCTGACTCTATCTCCAGCTCCATTCCCATCTCACTAATGGGTCTTTGAGTTTGGGGAGTCGGTGGGGGGTGGGATATTTGAACCATGTGTTTTTCCAGCGGGCAGGGCGGGGAAGGATTTAAAGTGAAATTAAAGATAAACTGGCTTAAAAAAAAAAGGAAAAAAAACTCCACCCTTCCTCCTTGCTCTTGATTTCTCCTCCCGATTGGTTGGCGCTTTGTCGTCATTCGCTCTGATGAATGGTAACAGTCTGTGTGACCTTAACAGGCCAATGATCGTTCACATTAAAGGGCGGCTTACGGGAATCTTTCCCGAATAACTCATTGGAATCTTCTGCTTACTTTTCCCCTTTTTTCTGTCCAGTCCCGAGGCAGAGGAGTGTAAATCAGCCGTGACACACCACATGTTGCGTCTGATGCTGCTCGACCACAGTAGGGTCTCCACCACAACCCTCACCTCACCCTCAGAGCCTGGGACCTCCTCTCCACCTGATGTCCACACTGTCCACACATGGTCAAGTAAGGTTAGGGTGGGGTTTGGAGAGAAGGGTGTGTTGGAGAGAGATGCATCTCAAAAGCAGCTACTCTTATAGCAAATAAGATAAGTTGACGTAAGGAATCAGAAGGAAGGACTGCACAAAAAGGAAAGAGACCAAAACAGGAACACAGGATCAGAATGAATCCACACAGGGGACCAACATTTGACTGACGAGACACAGGCAGGACAAGCAGTTCATGGGGCCTGGAGGTAAAGATTGTGACAATAGTGGTGAGTAGGGCGAGATGGGTGAGTTAGGAGA
Organism: Trisopterus luscus; assembly: GCA_027122455.1. Lineage (NCBI taxonomy): Eukaryota > Metazoa > Chordata > Actinopteri > Gadiformes > Gadidae > Trisopterus > Trisopterus luscus. The sequence goes on from JAOPUA010000055.1 coordinate 5,304,841, forward strand.
TAGAAGGGTAGATTGGGAGAGAGAGAGATGAGTTGGGGAGAGGGCTGAGCTGGGAGATGTGAGTTGGGAGGGAGAGGGTGAGTTTTAGAGAGGGCTCAGTTTGAGGGGGGGGGGGTGAGTTGGGAGAGAGGGGATCGTTGGAGGGGCAAGTTGGAGACGGGAGGGTTTGGGGAGATGGTTGGTTAGTGTGTTTATGTGTAGTGGAGTGTCTGTTTGCATTATTCTGAGGTTTGTTTGAGTTCGAGGGCAGTGAGTGACTGATATCCAGAGCAGTAATCGCTGATTTGTCGAGGGGGGAAAATGTCCAGTGATTTGTTTTGTTTCTGACAGCCAGGCACAGGACTATATACGCACAACGCAAAATCCAAACACTGTATTTTCTATCAGTCTATTAGTCGATTACACCAAGCACTTTTCACTGGTGCATATGAATGATTTTGCAACTTCTTTATCGCATGGACATATACATTTTTCGACCAGGAGCCTTCAGTGGAGCATAGTCGGCCTTGCATTTCCGGATTAGCTCATTGGTTGATGTTAATGTTTTCTCGGTAACCCTATACATCCCCAAGTGTACACATCAACGAGACGTTAAAGTATAAATCTAGGCATGCTCTGAAAAGATCAACATATGCATCTGCACAAAATCCTGATGCAAATCTTCACGAACGAAGGGTCCGCAGAAATGTGCATTCAGCTTGAGTGGGAAGCACTTCATAGGATTGTCGGTTTTTTCTTTGCAATATAACAAAAGTAATTCGATTATTTGACAGTTTGTGGTATGAAGTTGATGAGGTTATTAAAAAGATTTGTAATTCTTTTTTTTTTATATATGTATATAGTTTTGTTTATATATGTAGTTCTGCAACAGTAAATGCTTAAATACGAGAAATCACTACTAAACCCTGGCCTACTGTCTGTATCCTTACAGTGATATATAATGATATATAATAATGACACATAGTGCCAGATGCCCTTTCCTTAAGTGACTTACAAAGATCCTAAAAATAGGAGCTGGTTCATTCACTGGCTTCGGTGGCTAATGGATTCTAAAATACTCCTTGGACGTTGACAATGTTTTTCCAGCCTTCTGTAATTTAGGAAAAAGTCAAAACAAAACCCTCAGTGGCTCTTGGTTCCATGCCAGGTTTGCTGGTAAAGCAGAAAAGCAGAGTGTCTGTCTGCTAATGTTTACTATAGAGGGTTTATTTTGTACTTATTCCCCGCCGTACAGCTGTATCCTGAAGCCCCACTGACCAGTACCACGGCTCAGGACTCGAGCCCACACAGATGGAGTGTGACGGACAGCCCAGGATGGCTAATAGTAGCCTAGCGTCAAGCACAGATTATTTTCACTGTGAAAAAGACAGACATGAAAAAAAACAGACACGACTTTACTTGACTTATATTTCTTCCATTGATTAAATTACATCCCCCCCCCCCCCAGCCCTGGCTGTTTACCAGGGGAGCCAGCATAGTGGCCTCCCATGCTCACTTCATCTAGACTAATTGTGAAGGCCACACACAGAGGAAAAATGCAGTACTTCAAACACGGATCCCATGAGCATGTCCTCCCTCTGTGTGAGTGTGTCTTCTGTCTGACTAAGGAATATTACATCCAGATTGAGCTTCCTCAAATATCTGCTTCTTTCTTCTGTTTATGTCTCATAGCCCACTGTCTCCTTTTTTTCCCCAGTCGCTCTCTTTCTTTCTCTCTCTTTGATGTTTACGCTATTGGTCCCTCATTTATATTCTTCCTCCATATCTTCCC
>JAOPUA010000055.1:5864690-5880080 GCA_027122455.1 Trisopterus luscus
ATGTTCTACTGGTCTAATGTTAATCTGGTTTTATGTTCTACTGGTGTAATGTTAATCTGGTTTTATGTTCTACTGGTGTAATGTTATTCTGGTTTTATGTTCTACTGGTGTAATGTTATTCTGGTCTAATGTTAATCTGGTTTTATGTTCTACTGGTGTAATGTTATTCTGGTCTTATGTTCTACTGGTGTAATGTTATTCTGGTTTTATGTTCTACTGGTCTAATGTTAATCTGGTTTTATGTTCTACTGGTGTAATGTTAATCTGGTTTTATGTTCTACTGGTCTAATGTTAATCTGGTCTAATGTTCTACTGGTCTAATGTTCTGTTGATCTAATGTTCTAAAGGTCTAATGTTATTGTGGTCTAGTGTGCTCCTGTTCTACGGGACTAATGGTCCAACGTTATACTGGTCTTTTAATTTCTTACTGTTCTCATGTCTTAATGTCTAATGTATTGAGCTAATTGTATTGAGCTAATAGATTGTATTCTATATTTAGATAGCTGGCCTATTTATAATTGTATTTAAAGATCCCATATCATGCGTTTTTAGGGTTAATAATTGCATATGGGGATACTACTAGAATGGGGTTACATGCCTGTATGTAAAAAATAAAAAAATACCCTAATGCTCACACTGTTAATTTCTGCAAAACCAATTTCAGCATCTTTCAAAAACCGAGAGGCGTGACTTCAGCACCTCCCACTGCACAGTCTGACGTCACACCATTACCGAAGTAAAGTTTGAGAGCAACCAAGCTGTTTCACACACTTATTGAGGGCCGTTCTCGCAGGTTGTGAATATTCCTTCTGGTTCAGACGTAGATTGTTATAATTTAAGCAGACGTAAAACATGTATACATACGTCATTTAACAATCTAAAGCAAAGGGAAAAGTTAAAAAAAGCACGATATGACCCAGGTAACAGACAGGAATATGAGGAGGCGGTACCTTGGGCTGTGCGGGTTGGGCTTATCTGTGCCCTGCTCTGAACAGGTTGCCTCGTAGATCCTGTTGATGGCTTCATTTCCTAGCAAACTAAGGAGCTAAGCAGAGGATGCATAGGATGAGTTGTGTTTCCAGAAGGGGTATTCAATGGGTGAGCTTCCATTGCCTTGCAGAGTTACAGTATCCTAGCTCCTGTTAATGCGAGGGGAATACACTTTCTATTCCTTTTCCCAAGGGTTCCAATGTGTTCCGACTAGTCTCTTTGTCCAAACGAGTGACAGAAGCATCACAACAAGATTCTAGTTGGTCTACAAACGCACTATTCTTAGCGCTGTGATTCTTAGGCTACCCGACTGGGTAGTTTATGTGGAAGGTAATCTGTCAGCATTAATGGTAGCCTAATAGTTCAACACAGTGCTGAAAATAGTAAAACACTTTCCATGGGTTTGTAAAAAAACGACACTCGTTGTTAGTGAAAGTGATTGAAAGTGTATTCCCCTCACAGGGTTGCATGCAGGGTTGCTCAGCAGGGCTCCTGTAACTCTGCAATGGAACTGAAAGCTAATGCTAACCCAGCGAACTCCCCGTTTGGATTTAAACAACTCTGAATCTGTTAATCGACAATTGACAGATATCTTGGTGAATACCTTTAGCTGCTAAGCTAGTTTTAGCTTCTATGTGACCTAAAGCTGCTATGTTACCTTTAGCTGTTCTGGCTCCCAGGAGTCAAGGGTGAGAGATCGTACTTTAGAAAGATGGACGCCCAGACTCCTGCAAGAAATCATGTCAAATGCCATTATTCCAGTGAACACTTACTGTTAACCATCGACTATATCTACCTAAATCTCCTTACAATCACTCACAATAAGTAATAAATATATCTAAATAAACTCCATCCTCTAAACTGACTTATATGCATTTGTGTTCTAGAGATGGTTATCTGAGTATTCTATGTTACCTGGTTATTCTAGATGATTACCTGGGTTTTCCATGTGTTTCTAGTTTCCTGTGTTTTCCAGGTGTTTCTACTTACCTGTGTATTCAAGGTGTTTCCACTGTCCTGGATTATCCAGGTGTTTCTTGTTACCTGTGTATTCAAGGTGTTTCCAGTGTCCTGGATTATCCAGGTGTTTCTTGTTACCTGTGTATTCCGGAACATTCGATGCACACAGTGATTCCCAGGTTGATGGAGGCCCAGCGGGGATCCGGCTCTCCACAGTCACAGCAGCTCTGGTTCCCTGGGCCCCCCAGGGCCCCTGCCAGTGGCGTGTCCCCAGGGAGGAGCTTGCTGGTGTTGGATAGTGGTGGTTCCTTAGGAGTAGCGAGTAGACAGGACTTATGATAGTATGATAGACTTAAGATAATACAGCACTAATGACCTAACCCTAACGAGTTCTGATGCAGTGCGGGACAGTATTTTAACTGCTTTAACTACTGCTACCATTTAACTATGATTTAACTCATTAGGATTTAATTGTGTAGTTGTGCAGTACTATATTGTGTCATACTATGTTGTGTAGTACTATATTGTCTAGTACTATATTGCATAGTTCTATGTTGTGTCATACTATGTTGTGTAGTACTATATTGCATAGTTCTATGTTGTGTGGTACTATGTTGTGTAGTGCTATATTGTGTAGAACTATATATACTATGGTTATATAGTATACATATACTATACTACACAACTATACTATGTTGTGTAATACTATGTTGGGTAGTAGTACATTGTGCAGAACTATGTTATGCACCTGTGTGTGTTGGAGCTCCAGGTCGATGTTCCCTTGCAGAGCCTCCATCCACAGCTTCATCCCCTGCTGAGTGTCGGCCTGCAGAACACAGCTCCTGCACACACACACACACACACACACACACACACGCACACGCACAAGCACACGCACACACACACACACACACACACTGTGTCAACCGCAGCAGCTTACATTTGTAATCAGTCAAAAACACTATATTCTCTTTATCCATGGTTTATGTCCTGATCCGATGAGAATACCGTGAATAGTCTGACAGGATGATCTCTCTTGTTTGAATCTATAGAATAGTATTATATTCATTGTCATATTATTCAATGTAATAATAGCCTATATTATATTCAATTGAATGCAGATGCTGACATGAACGGCCGTCCACATTCTCCTCATATTGTGAAAAGTAGGAGGCATTTAGTGGAGGTGCTGTGCCTCGCCTATAGACAGATGTGGGAAACCCTGTATGTCCAGACTCTTAAGGGACTTACTTGTGGACAGACAGCAGCTGGAAGCAGAAACGTCGCTCCGCCTGCTCATAACACTTAGCAGCACAAAGTCTGAGATCCTCAAACAGAACCAGGGGGGACTCCTGAAGATACAGCACAAATATAACTATTACTAAAACTATCACCAAGATGGCTCCTAAAGTAACAACATAAATAAAATAAATTTAACTATCACCAGGGGGGCAACACAAATATAAGAACTATAACAACAAGAGTATGTATTTGTAGTATTTTTATCATTAGTTTGATTCTGATAATCCTACCTTATGGGACTTCCTGTAGATCAACTGATTGTTCTTGAGGGTATACCAGCCTCTAAACAAGCAGAAGGTTCATACATGAAGCATAACATTATAATCACAAAGTTAACTATGCTGCTAGTATTATGTATTACATATCAAATGCAAGGTGAACTACGTAACTAGTATTATGCATTATAACTTTACCAGTCTGTCAGTCTGCCACTAAAACCTATCCGCCTGCTACTAAAACCTGTCTACCATTCAGACCTTTTATTGCAATTACAACCTGCTGTCTGCCTGCTACTAGAACCTGTATATAAAGTCAACTGTAGATTATTAGTGCCTGTCTATCAGGAGAACCAGTCTGTTGCTAGAAACTGTGTCTATCAGGAGAACCATATTACCTCTTCCATGTTTTTGTCTTTCTCCGGGAGCGTTTGAACAAGTAGCCCTGGATGAAGTCATCGGTACCGGTACACAAGCTGACCACAGGTTCCCCAGAGGCGTCCTGAAAACAGATACAGAGCCGTTATTGGTTGAGGACGTTGCTGTTCCAGGAATCACCACTAGGGGGGCCGTCCCCCTCACTGGACCCTCCTCTTCCTCTCCGATTAGAACACAACAGATTTATACAACAAGAGCGGAACATTGAGAAAGTCACAAACGGCACAGGAGGTCAGGGGTCTGGTTGGGTGGAGGACGTGGTCTTTTAGGGCAGAGAAGGATATCACAGCCCGAACAGTAATAAAGATGTCTCTACTTCACCAAGTTCATCTTCATAAAAATAAAGACGAAGAAAAGAAGTTGACGCCATTTATTTAGCTTGTTTCAGCTTTCAATCATCTCCGTTGATCTTCCATTTTTGAAAAGCAGACGTAATAATCAGAAACACAGGGTTTATTGAGTAAAATCTTTATATACATATATCAAAAAATGATGTTACATTTGTCTCAAAGGTCAAACCATACAAAAACGTAACTGAAAGATAACAGACTGCAAATAGAAGGCAGTCTTGGTCCCATATATAGAAATGGATATAAAGGCATTCAGAGTCACTGCGATGACGTCCTTCCATGCTTCTTTAAAGCCGAGATCCGGTTATAGACGTAGTATTTGATGCTCTTCCAGTCCCTGTTCGCCAGGGCCGTGGGTTCGGCCTCCAGACACTTGTAACAGTCTTGACAACCCGGGACCCGACCCGAAGTGATGAGAGTCATCATTTGTCTCTCCACAGCCTTCACCTCCTCCTGCCTCCACTTGCGCCTTGGATCTTAACAACAAACAGACAGACAGAAGTTGTTTGGCATTACTTCCTGGCATATCTTCCGTGCTCCGGTATTCTGTGGAGAGCCATTCAATTAAACATCTAAAAACCTAAGGTCTGAGTCAGCTGACTCCATCACCTCCAAAGGTAACCATGGGAGAAAGGACAGCTGGTTACAGTTAGAACCAGGAATTTATTAGGACCAGTCAATCCCAAAAAAAAGCATCTATCCCCATGGCATTTTGCATTTGTATTGGCATTTCTGGCTGGACAACATGAATATCACTACAGAGTTTGGACCTAACCCTACCAGTGGCAAGAAGAATGTTACTGCTCCCAACATCCTTCGCACAGCAGTGTGACAAAAAGGTAGAATTAGATTCACTCCTCTTGAGGCAATATGATGCATCAGGGTAGTACACACAACTCTATTTAAACATGTACTTACCAGCTACACCATACTCCAACCTGCGTCGCATGTGTCCCACCAAGACTTTCTCTAGAGAAAATAATTAAAGAAGAGTATACAGTAGGTGATCAGTCAGGACCAGAGGAACACACACTGGAAATGAGCAGTTGTTAAATACCTTGGAGGTTCACAGTGATCTCATCAAGACATTTTCCTTGGAATTGTCCTGTGGCTCCAGCTTCACGAGCGAGCAGAACCTCTGCGATTTTCGCGAGCTGGAGTGTCTTCAGTGGGGGGCAGTAGTACCCTGGAGGGGTAGCGAGGTCATGGCCCAGTAGCTCAGCCAAGAGCCCCATGTCAGTAGTGCACAGATTGAGGACTGTGGAGAGAAGTGCAGTTTGTGACCGGAGCTCGGTCTTCATCAAGAACGTGGGGCCCCGCATCCCACAAACCTTGGCAAAGTCTAGTAGGCACTCCGAGCCGTTATAATGAGACAATTCAGACGGTTGGGCAAACAAGTATTGGTTCTCCTTGACCACTCCACACTCCCTTCGCTTCTCCACCATTGAATTGAGTGTGCAAAGCATCTTCGGAGTAAGCAAGACGGAAGTTGGACTTGCGTCGCTTTTCTTAACGACTATGTTTGCAAAGTTTCTGCTTAATATTTTTTGGACTTCCGTAAGGGAATGATCTGGGCTCCAGCAGGTGGCGTCGCTGGACAGGAACTCCGACACGGTGAGGCTGGATACGGCGTGGTGGTGCTGGAAGTTGAAGAGGAAGACCTGGGTTAAACAGACCTTCACCAGTGCAGCCCACGACTCCGGAGAAGGCTCTCGGAGCAGCTCGCACATACCTTCATCATGCTTTTTTCCCAGAAATTGATGCAGTTTTTGGACATCTTCAGTGAACTTTCCAACAGTTGGATTGGTGGCTGCAGAGAGGACCAAATCCCTCCACCTCTCCTTGTGGACATCTTGGAAGCTCCTGGCCTTGGCCACTGAGTCCACGTCATTAGCAGCAAGGGCTTTAGCCTTTAACACTCTGCTGACCAGCACCAAGTCCTTTTCCAGTTTACCAATTAGAGCCCGCTTCCCATACAAGCCTGTGACACTGTTGTATTCACATGTTGCCTTTATACAATCAGCCAACTCCATGTATTTCTGTGCGTTAATGAAATCCTCTATATTCCTGAATGACGAGACTTTCTTTGCAATAATCAGCAGCCTGCCCAGTTCTCGCATCTTCTCAACGGCCACCTGACTGCCATTTAGGTGGTTCTTGCGCTTCACCAGCAACTGTTCAGCCACCTGAATGATGACTCTGTCTTTCCGAATCGCAGCTGTGATGTCATCGACAGGCATTTCGTTGACCATTCCCCAGACCTTCCTGGTGATGTGTGGTGTGACACAACTAATGGATTCAGTATTTCTAGTGCCAGTAGTGATGGAAGCGGGCTTCAATGTACAGGCCTTTGAATGATGCCAGAGGCGGCTCTGGCTAAATAACACCTTGCAGTACCCACAGTGCCCAAAGTCCTCTGGTTTCGATGCCGTCCTGGGTCGCCTGGAGGGAACTAGTTCTCCCTTCCCTGACTTCAGAACTGCGGTGTTGTGTTTGAAATTCCCTTGGATGCGAAGAAAATTAAGACATTTCCTTCTCTCCTTGGAGCTCTTGGGGAATCCAAATGCTTCAACCACCTCTGGTAAATGCTTGTGTGTAAACTTCAGGTGTCTGGCTATCTTTAAAACAGGCTTCATGCAGAACAAGCAGTATTGATGCTTCGACCGGCGTTTGCCATTAATCTTCACCAAGGTTGAGTTGATGACAACATTCTCATCCTCACTCTCCATGTCGGTCTGGTTTGTGTTTAGACCTTGTCCAATGGCTGTGGGTTTTTTGGGGTTCTTCTTGGGGTTCTTCTTGGTATCCATGGCCACAGTTGACCGGCACAGTTTATCAAGTGCCTTTAGTTTTGATGTTCTGGTAGATCTCCTGCAGTCTGTCCATCCCCCATTTGCCATTGTAGCTTCTGGAACACAGTCACTTTTAGAGTGCTTGTCAGCCTGCTCTGGAACACAGTCTTCTGCAGTGTCTTCCTTTGTCTGATATGGAACACAGTAGTCTCCTGAGTTTTCCTCCGACTGTTCTGGATCACTGTCATCTCCTGAGTCGTCCTCTTTCTGCTCTGGAACATAGTCATCTCCTGAGTCTTCCTCTGACAGCTCTAGAAAAAAGTCATCTTCTGAATCTTCCTCTGTCTGCATTGGAACATGGTCATCGACAGAGTCTTCCTCTGTCTGCTTTGGAACATATTCATCTTCCAAGTCTTTCTCTGACAGCTCTAGAACACAGTCATCTCCCAAGTCCTTCTCTGACTGCTCTGGGAAACAGCCATCTTCCATGTCTTCAACCTTCTCATCGGGTACAATATTCAAAGGTTCATCTGGATTTTCAGAAATCAAGTTTTCTGCCTAAAAAAATAACGACAAATAAAGACAAAACATTTAAACACTGAAAAAATACCCAATGTGTTTACATGAGTGTGAAAGATGGACCATTGTACTTGATTCCATTTGAGTTAATGGGATCAATAAGAGTGAATGATCCTCAGGATTCACTTAATAAATTACCTGTAGAGGAGTATCCTTCTGCTCAAACTGATCCTGTTCATCACATTGAAGATTTGCATGGAGAGAATGGTCCTCCATTTTAATATCCCTGTGATTGTCCTCAATAGTCTGAAAAAGTATTTTTGTCAGTATCACTTAAAACCACTGAGGATACATTCATGAATGAAGTGAGGTTACTCAAGTTCACCTTTACATGATTATTGGTTCATCAAAGCTTCACTGGTACAAGCCCATTAGTTTCTAAAGACTTTTACACACTTTGACACTTTTTACTGGTCTGGGCCGTAGCTGCTGTGGGACCAGACTGGTCTGTAGCTGCTGAAGGTTTCGTGGGGACTCACCATAATCTCTTCCTTCACCAGAGGATTCCAGCGGTCTGTACTGCACTCAGCACCGATGGGTCCCGCCATCTGAAATCACACGCACCCAGCGATTCTCTTGAATCCACACCATTTATCCTTAAATAGCTAATTTTATTTTCAAATTTCCAAAAAGTGAATTATCAAACATTGATTTAGCTTTCAATAGCATATGCAAGACACATTTTGAGTTAGTCACTCTTAATTAGTCAACTAGTTGCGACCTACGTCCTGACTTAAAATAGCTATATGTAAGTGCTATATAAATCAGTCATTTATTATCAATTTAATATAAATGATCTATATAATGATATATGTTTTCTAGCCACTCTTTCTTTCGTCAAATATATGCGGTTGACCATGTTGCAGGACATTGCAATTTGGAAAAAGCATCGGAAAAATGTAAAAAAAAATAAAGTGTCTGAAAAGGTTTTGACTCGACAACACTGCGTCGACTGGCCACTGTAGAAATACACTTTCCAAAAAAATCCAGTTGAAAATCGAAATCTACATCCACTCGCACAATGTACTTCTTTATAATACCTCCGTAGGCGTAACTTCAGCTCTCTCAGTTTTGGGGTTTCTGTCCTGGGCTCTGTAACCATCTGTGAGAGAGCTTGGCCTCAATGCAACAGCGCACCGGCCTCCACCCAGCTCCACCATGACAGTGCATGGTGGGATGTGCTTGTTTATTTTTATTTATCAGACATTTTATATAATTGGTATACTTCATTTATTGTATATAATATAGGCAGACAGATCAGTTATATTTCCAAATGATGCCACCATGACTGATCTCCCTGATTCCAGCAAAGACCTTCTATCTGGCCAGCTGCCTTTGGGAGGCCAGTTCTGGGGACCTCGATGTGCATCTTGCCGTCATGCTTTCTTCATGCGTCTTTTTTTTATCTTGCCGAGGGCGTCTTCTGTCCTGCGAGCCATTTGGAGAATACCACCTTGTGATCAACCTACTACGGAGCTCCTCTTGGCTCACATCGTGGAAAAAAAATAACCTTAGCTTACCAACTTTCCCTTGTGACAAGCGCGTGATCCACCAGTGGGGTTGAGTTTAGAAGAAATTTGGCTGATTCTATCTCAGATAGAACACGTCAATTATTAACCTGGGGTCTTAACAAACCAACCAACCTCTTAACAAACAAACAAAAAAACACTAAATAACATTGCATCTAATAACTTTTAACATTTAAGCCAGATCAACTATGTCATTCTATGGCAGCGAAAACATTGATGTGATGTGACTGATTAACATAATAGTAGTTTTTTTGCTAAATTAGTTGCTATATTATCAGAAATTATGTAGTGGAAACATTTAAGCAGATATGTACGGAAGATTTTTTTTTTTTACTTGAGACTGCTAGCTCTTAATAATTTAACAGATTATGTTGCCGATATAGCCTGCCAAGTATTAATTCATATTAGACAATAACAATGAAACTTGATATAGCAATGTTTTCTGAATAAATGAAATGCACTTACCACCACTAATTAAATACTAAGAAAGTAAACACAAGTCCTACGAACAATGTATTATTAATAAATGGAACATACTTACTCATACCAATTTAGTATAAATAAATGAAACGTACTAACCAAAACCAATTACCGTAATTAACAATCTTTTTAAGACCCTGATAAACGCAGCATAGATCTTGGATGCAGATCGAACCCTGCAGTCCCAGACCACAGAGCACTGGTCTGGGAACATAGGGTCTGGACCCACTGCTATTAGAACCCATCCAAGGCCACTAGGCTGAAAGGGCTCAGGAGGTAAAGCAGGTAGTCCGGAAACCAGAAGGTTGCTAGTTCATTCCCTGTTACTAAGTGTCAAGGTGTCCCTGAGCAAGACACCTAACCCTAACTGTTCCCAATCCATCTGTTGTTCACTTGCATGATTGACATTGCGTTGATGTATGAATGTGTAGATTTGTGTATCATAGAATGAGTGAATGTGACACAATAATTGTAAAACGTGAAAAACAGTCAAAAGTGGCCACAGGTCTGAAGCGCAGTCCATTTACCATTGAGGTTGTAGGAGCGGGTTCACGCAAACCCCAGTAAGGACACATTTCAACTGCCGGGAATAAACCAGAATACAATGTGGGCCTCCCCGGGCGGTGATGGTGTGTGTGATGCTTTGTGTGTGATGTTGTATGTGATAGTGTGTGTGATGGTGTGTGATGGTGTATGTGAAGGTGTGTGCGAGTGGGTAAGGATGGGTGTGATGGTGTGCGTGAGTGTGTGAAGATGGGTGTGTGCCATGATGGATCCTAATGCATTGTTTATAGTCAGCATGAGTGGCATAAAGCTCACTAAACGATGTCCACACCAGTGCCAGGACCAAAGGGGGACAATAGTGGAGGCTTGAGAGGACAGATGTGCTGCTAAGAGGAGTGGCAGGAAGACTTACTCTCTGCTGCACTAGAAGGTGATGTTTTTCCAGATCTTTCCGTTTGACCGTGCAGTCGGCAGAGAGCTGGGCCAGCTGCCAGAGAGAACACAAGTATTTAGTTAATTGACCTCTGGAATGGGCCTCACTGACAGACAAGGAGACAGAGAGAGAGACAGACGGAAGAGCAAGAGAGAGAAAAAGACACACACACGTATATCTGGGGGCAGAATATAGAATACAATATAATATAATGTTAAATATGTTTTATAATGTAAAATATATAAAATAACTAACACTATATAATATATCATTGCATCTTACATAATATATATTATATAATATAATATATGGCTTATATAGCACTTTTCACTGTCGGGGCGAATCCCAAGGTGCTTAACAGTGTATTAAAACACTAATACAAGCAGAAACCAAATGTCTAAGTTCCGGTCTCCAACAAGGGGAGGGCAGGCTATGGTCTACTTTGGTCTCCACGGAGATGAAGAAGTGTCTGACCTCACCTGCGTTGCCATGGTTTTCATTGTCGGCTCCAGGTCTTTGAGGAGGTCGAAGCCCTGGTGGAAGAAGGTGTACTGGGCATGGAAGTAGGAGAACACCTGGTGAGACAGGAGAAAACGCCTTTAGAACCCTGCTTCTCCTCCTCTAGAACCTTGCTCCTCCTCAAGAACCTTGCTCCTCCTCAAGAACCTTGCTCCTCCTCTAGAACCTTGCTCCCCCTCCTCTAAAACACTCCTGCTCCATCTCTAGTGCCTTGCTGCTGCTCCTCTATAACCCTGCTGCTCTTGCTCTAGTAACCTGCTGTAACTGCTTTGAGTCCTGCTTCTTCTCTGGAACTCAGCTCCTCTAGAACCCTGCTGCTCTTCCTCCAGGAACTAACGCCCCTAAAGCCAGCCTCTAGGAAGGGACCTGGTATGGACCGGTTCTATATCCACGGAGCTATGGAAGAGGTCTACATACAACCTCACGCAAGAGACCAGCATCAGAATGTCTTGAAACTTACTGGGTGAAACTATCGGATTGTGTACTATAACCCTGATGTGGAATTAGTCTGGGATAAGAGGGTGTTTTCTTTTAATTGAAATCCAAATGAATGTAATTTGTCTGATGTTTATATTTGGTGGGCTTTTATTTTGAAACCACACATCAGAATGTCTTGAAACGTACTGGGTCACACTATGGGGTCGTGTACTATAACCCTGATGTGGAATTAGTCTGGGATAATAGGGCGTTTTATTTTAAATGAAATCCCAAATCTTGGATGTCTCATATTTGAATCTTTGGTGGACTTTTAATTTGAAACTGGACACCAGAATGTCTGGAAACGTACTGGGTCCTACTATGGGGTTGTGTACTATAACCCTGAAGTGGAATTAGTCTATGATTACAGGGCGTTTCTTTTTAAATTGATAACGGCTTCTATTGACTGTCAATTGGTATACCTGACGAGAGACACTGAGACGCTATTACCATAATGGCTGGTATATACGCGTACAGCAAAAAACTGGGTCGGCTGCCTTGACTGTCGTTTTCAAAGTGTCAGCTGGCTTGACCATAGTCCCTATAAGGAGTGTATCATTCAATATCAATGTATTCATTCACTGTGCCGCGGCCGAACTGACGGGGTATACTCTGATATTATGAATCTTACAGACTGCGACGGGTTCTCCGACCCTCGGGTCATTCCACAACAAGTAAAGACTTGTAGTGAGGTGTACGTGAGGTGTACGCCCATGGAGAATATGGATATGAATTGGGTGAAATTAACTTTGGCTCTGACTCTCTGACGTCCAGATTGAAACGAACATGGAGGCGAAAGCGATGTTACAGCAGACAGCTGTCACTTCACTTGGGGTCCGTATAATTTCTCTGACGCTCCATTGTTCCGACCTCTCGTCGTATGCAGACTCCTCGGGCTGAGGCGGAGGAGTGTCTGAGAAATTATATGGACCCCAAGTGAAGTGACAGCTGTCTACTGAAAACATCTTTCTCGAATGCCGCCTGACTATGTTGTAGCTGGTGGTGATGTGAAGAGGTCGAACGGTGGCTCTATTACCACTAGTATAAATGGGTACGGCGCCACCTATCGCACCGGGGCATGACACGCTCCGGCCAATGAATCGACCTACTCGCCGCTGTGTAGAACTGGACAATTGCAGTTGTCCAATTGCGGAGCATAGTCGAGCTATGGCTTTAATCAAATTAAACTGTGCATGTAAACGTACTGACTGTCTTTGTAGCCCTCTGAGCTGTTGTGTTAAGTGCTATCTCATGTAACTGATGATGCTCTCTCAAATAAAGACTTTCAAGTTTCCCAGGGGTGACGTTTATTCTTCAAATTAGGAGGACGTGTTTTTGTGGATCACAACTGAAGTTTAGGTTCTCTACGTCAGCCGAAAGAAATCTTAAGTTATATTTACTTTAACAAAATAATCATATTGCTGTGGGAAGATGTTATTTCAAATGAAAGGCTTAAAAAATGATCATTACTTACAGTGTAGTGAGTCAAAGACATCTGGTCTCTTTGATTTGAATCAGGTTATTAAGGTTGACTAAAATTAGTGGATAATCTATTATGAATCTTGCCCTACAGGAAGGGATGTACTTAGTATGTGACCTAGGGGTCAGGGTCACTTGGAAGAGCGCTAAAGCCCTGGGGTTTGTTTAACATGAAAGAGGGACTCAAGGATATATATGATATTCAGTTAGGCAGCCCTAACACAAAGGGATACACAAAGCTCACTAACCCATTCACTAACCCTAACCCCAACCCTAACCCTAACCCCAACCCTAACCCTAACCCTCACTAACCCTAACCCCAACTAACCCTAACTAACCCTAACCCCAGCCCCAACCATAACCCCAACCCTAACCCTCAGTAACCCTAACTAACCCTAACCCCAGCCCCAACCCTAACCATAACCCCAACCCTAACTAACCCTAGCCCCAACCCTAACCCAACCCTAACCCAACCCCAACCCCTAACCCAAAGGGATTCACAGAGCTCACTAACCCATTCACTAACCACAACCCCAACCCTAACCCTCACTAACCCACTCACTAACCCTAACCCTAACCCTAACCCTAACTAACACTAGCCCCAACTCTAACCCTAACCCCAACCCTAACTAACCCAACCCTATCCCTAACCCCAACCCTAGCCCCAACCCTAACTAATCCTAGCCCCAACCCTAAGCCCACCCCATCCCTAACCCAACCCCAGGAAGCCCTAACACAAAAGGATTCACAAAGCTCACTAACCTATTCACTAACTCTAACCCCAACCCTAACCCTAACCCATTCACTAACCCTAACTAACCCTAACTTACCCCAACCCTAACCCTAGCCCCAACCCTAACTAACCCCTATCCCTAACCCCAACCCCAACCCTAACTAACCCTAGCCCCAACCCTAACCCAACCCCATCCCTAACTAACCCTAACGCAACCCCATCACTAACCCCAACCCCAACTAACCCTAGCCCCAACCCTAACCCCAACCCCAACCCTTACCCTCACTAACCCATTCACTAACCCTAACCCTAAGTGTTAGTGAATGGGTTCGTGAGCTTTGTGAATCCCTTTGTGTTAGGGCTTCCTAGGGTTGGGGTAAGGGATGGGGTTGGGGCTAGGGTTAGTTAGGGTTAGTTAGGGTTAGGGTTAGTGAATGGGTTAGTTAGGGTTAGGGTTAGTGAATGGGTTAGTGAGGGTAAGGGTTGGGGTTGTGGTTAGTGAATGGGTTAGTGAGCTTTGTGAATCCCTTTGTGTTAGGGCTTCCTAGGGTTGGGGTTAGGGTTAGGGATGGGGCTGGGTTAGGGTTGGGGTTAGGGTTAGTTAGGGTTGGGGTTAGGGTTGGGGTTTGGGTTGGGGCTAGGGTTAGTTAGGGTTGGGGCTAGGGTTTGGGTTAGTTAGGGTTAGGGCTGGCGTTAGGGTTAGTTAGGGTTGGGGTTAGGGTTAGTGAATGGGATAGTGAGCGCTAGGGTTAGGGTTGGGGTTAGAGTTAGTGAATGGGTTAGTGAGCTTTGTGAATCCCTTTGGGTTGGGGTTAGGGGTTAGGGATGGGGCTAGGGTTG
The DNA here is from genome assembly GCA_027122455.1 of Trisopterus luscus. Lineage (NCBI taxonomy): Eukaryota > Metazoa > Chordata > Actinopteri > Gadiformes > Gadidae > Trisopterus > Trisopterus luscus. The sequence continues at coordinate 5,879,311 of JAOPUA010000055.1, forward strand.
GTTGGGGTTGGGGTTAGTTAGGGTTAGGGTTAGGGTTAGTTAGGGTTGGGGTTAGGGTTAGTGAGGGTTAGGGTTGGGGTTAGGGTTAGTGAGGGTTAGGGTTGGGGTTAGGGTTAATGAATGGGTTAGTGAGCTTTGTGAATCCCTTTGTGTTAGGGCTTCCTAGGGTTGGGGTTGGGGTTAGTTAGGGTTAGGGCTGGGGTTAGGGTTAGTTAGGGTTGGGGTTGGGGCTAGGGTTAGTGAATGGGTTAGGGTTAGTGAATGGGTTAGGGTTAGGGTTGGGGTTAGGGTTAGTGAATGGGTTAGTGAGCTTTGTGAATCCCTTTGGGTTGGGGTTAGGGGTTAGGGATGGGGTTGGGTTAGGGTTGGGGATAGGGTTAGTTAGGTTTGGGTGAGGGTAAGGGTTGGGGTTAGGGTTAGTTAGGGTTGGGGTTAGGGTTAGTTAGGGTTAGTGAATGGGTTAGGGTTAGGGTTAGTGGATGGGTTAGTGAGCTTTGTGAATCCCTTTGGGTTGGGGTTAGGGATGGGGTTGGGTTAGGGTTGGGGCTAGGGTTAGTTAGGGTTGGGGCTAGGGTTAGGGTTGGGTTAGGGGTTAGGGTTGGGGCTAGGGTTAGTTAGGGTTGGGGTTAGGGTTAGTGAATTGGTTAGTGAGCTTTGTGAATCCCTTTGTGTTAGGGCTTCCTAGGGTTGGGGTTAGGGTTGGGGTTAGGGTTAGTGAATGGGTTAGTCAGGGTTAGCCCTAACCCTAACCCTAACTAACCCTAGCCCCA
>JAOPUA010000055.1:5934972-5946666 GCA_027122455.1 Trisopterus luscus
GGTGGATGTGGTAGAGGGGGTGTGGAGGTGGATGTGGTAGAGGGGGTGTGGAGGTGGATGTGGTAGAGGGGGTGTGGAGGTGGATGTGGTAGAGGGGGTGTGGTGGTGGATGTGGTAGAGGATTTGGATTGGATTTACCTTCCCCAGGGGTAGGGTCCAAACAGGTCCTCAGCGACAGCCAGCCAGCGCTCCACGCTGCCCCCTAGCTTGTTCAGGGCACACGACAGCAGACAAGGCTCTGCCCACACCCGGCTCCTATCGGCGGGTAGGACAAGAAAGCACATTCACACACCGGAACCACTTGCGGCTGATAGCTAATGCTATATGCCCTTGGGCACTGTGGTGGAATTTACCTAAACACTAAGTTAAATAAAAACGTCCTACAACAGTGAAGGGTCCAACACGTATCTCATGAATTATCATCTACACACAGGCAGAAGCCTCTCCATTTAGTCATGAACACAGCTTGGAAAACTTATCCAATAGGACACATGTTGTCATGGAGACCGGGATGGATAAGTGATGCATGCTACAGATTCTCTTCCCCCCTACCCACCCACCCCCAGCCGGAAGTAGAAGGAGGCGTGACTTCCTGTGTATCTCACCGGGGGCCCACGTCGACATGCTTCAGCTCACCAGCCACCAGCGCCACCAAGTAGGCCGGCACCGGGTACTGCATGGAGAAGTGGAAGACCCGGTCCAGCTTAGAGTAGGAGCTCCGGGTGGCACTCATAAGCACCATCACACCCTCTGGGACCTACGGACACACAGCAGGGTGACGTCACTGTCGCCGGACGACCCCTACCGGGCTGGACACTGCAGGGCGCTAGAGGGTGCAGGAAACTCACGCGGACGGTAGCAGAGTAGGTGCTCTTCACGGCTGGAGTGTCGAAGCAGGGGAAGAAGGACCTGTTGGAGACTGAGTGGCCCAGGGTGAAGACCAGAGGCTGGGATTGCCCGCAAGTCAGGGGAGCATCCAACCACCACGTCTGGGATACAAAATATACACACATTTTCTTTATTTATGTATCTTTATATACACACACACACACACACACACACACACACACACACACACACACACACACACACACACACACACACATCTTGTATATATACACACGCACAACCTATATTTTGGATATAGGTTACATCTAGTATATATATATATATATACATGCAACATACATCTCGTATAGAATATACATAACACATTATACATACCCATATAACAATACACACACACACACACTCTGAGTGTTAATGTGATGTAACCTACCGCCGGACCGTCCGTGGTGGTGAAGCGTAAAGTGATCTGGAAGCCCTTCCCCCGCTGGACAACCACGCCAGGCAGGCTGATGTTCAGAGAGGAGCCGTAGTCTGTAAAGGGGTCCACCCGGTACGTGAGAGAGACCGGTCTGTCGAGCTGCGCCGAGCCGGGCATTTTGCAGTCGATAGAGTGGATGAGCAGCGACGGGTGTGTGTCCAGGACTAAAGTGTCAATGCCCGGCTGGATGGGGACTAGATCCAACACAAGCCAGCCCGTCATCTCCTTCAGTGTGAAGTTAAGCCGCAGGTCGAGGTGGAAGTGGTTCAGCTGAAAGCTCTGGAAGTTGGACGCCGACGCGACATCGACGAGTGGACACCTGGCGGAGCCGGGGTGGGGGCGCCTGGCCCGGGCAGCCTCGGCTCCGGGTCGCCCATGGACCGGCAGCGGTTTGCGGCAGCAGCACAGGCTGGTGCTGGTGGGTGGGTGTGGGTCTGCCATGATATCTGTGGGTCCGTCCAAGATCACCTACATCTAGACGCGGGGGTTGTGGGGCTAATCTCGACCCTAGTACAACCTTTAACCCCGAGGCTTAAATCCTGGTACCGGGTCGGCTGTAGTACGGACCAGACCTGGGTGAACGGATAGTCCCGCGCACTCGACCATAACCCGACCAGGTCCAGAATATACACCAACCCGGTGGAAAAGTATAGCAATCCGATTAGCAGGGCTAATTAGCCGCTAGCCTTAGCACAAAAACTTCAAGTAGTTCATTAGGAGTGTCTGCTAAGTGAACCCCAGCGGAGCTAAAGCCGCTCCCGGCGGGTCGCTGGTGGAGGACACATGTGGGAACTTTAAAGGTCTCCGCATAAAGCTTCACGTCAACTCTTCAACACAGAGAGAAAGTCAGCGGTGCAACCGAACAGGAAGTAGTGACAGGAAGTCGCCTGGTAACATGGAGATCGCCGGGGAAGTTTGTGGCCGGGGGCCCTGCCCCTTCAACCGGGGGCCATAACCCTAACCCTGCCCCTTCAACCGTGGACCCTAACCCCTAGACCCCGCCCCTTCAACTGGGGGCCATAACCCTAACCCCGCCCTCCAACCGTGGACCATAACCCCTAGACCCCGCCCCTTCAACCGGGGGCCATAACCCCTAGACCCCGCCCCTTCAACCGGGGGCCCTAACCCCTAGACCCCGCCCCTCCCGCCCAGTCCGTGGTTCCTGGTCCTCCTGCAGCCACACACACACACACACGCACTCGGGTCACTATTAGGCCTAATTATCGAGGACAGAATTATTTTCTTCTTTTTTTTTCATCGAAATATAAATCCTTAATCAGTTGTGTGTATTTTGATGTTCTGGAAATATATAAATCCTACCAGAAATGTTTGATTTGTAATTGCAACATGTTTTAAATACGAACTAAATACATTTTGTATCTTTCTAAATGTTTTCTTTGGTTCTCAAGGAAATGGAGGACAACTATAATATAATGCAAATCATATGAATGATTCTACGATTATCATTAGCACACACAATGCCTCTGTATTCATTATTTCTATCATTGTTCACATTCGGACTGTTGAGAATATTAAAAGAACATATATTTTATTAAATGTAATTTGAATTTGTACCTCATGTTGTTACATTTGTGACATTTAAGATCAAACTGTTATTTGGACTACTGACTTTATTGAATTGTATAATTAATCTCATGTATTTTTTTCCCTCCCTGTTCCGACAGTATAGTAATGTTTTAGGGATGCTTCTTATATAGTCCAAGCTTTATGTTTTAATATTTTTGAATTAATTTAGAACAAACCCCTGGAGTAAGATTATGAATAACTTTTCAAATGTCGGAAAATGTTACCGATTTATGGAGGATTTCAACGAGCCACTACACTGGCGTCATCTGGTGGGAAGTGTGGCTAAGGTCACCATCTCCAAGCTGAATCCATCTTTTATATAGGTCTATAGGCTACACTGTATTATATCCTAATGTTATAGATATGTTTATTTATCGATAAATGTGATATAGTCTATGGCATCAACTGAAAACTGACTGCTAAAACAAACTGCTCAATTACTGTTGTTTCTTCCCATCCCTTTAGTCTGTAATATCAGGTTTCTCTATTCATGTATTATGCACTATTCTGACCGGTCTTTATTTTATAGAGCACTACTTTCTTTATGAGTTGGATTTATCTTAATACAATACCTTGTAATACAGCCGGGGCTGTATAACAAGGACATTGTGTTCATGTGTGAACATGTGTACTTTCTTTCTCTAGTTTACTTTCTTCAAAACCACAGACTATTGAAATGGATTTGATGGTGTAGATGATTTACTGATGAGGCTCATCTCGGACCTAACGCCATTTGCTGAGAAGTTAGACAATCCCCACACCCCAGGACCCGTCAGCCCAATACGATGGACCCTGGTTGCTTTCCATTTCTCCCGCCTGTCAATCGAGCCGGATTAGGAAACTCCTGGCGTGTCTGCAAGTCGTGATGACACACCAGACATCGCGTCCTAAGTAGCTCCAGCTGAGTTTGTTTACATTTGCAAAATGTAAAGAATAATTGTTTAATTTGGGTATTGTGGAATAAAGAAACCCCACTGATAACAGCTATATCATTACAAGTCAGACAAATACTGATCCAGGAAGCAACTTGTGTTTCACTGTCATACTTTGATTAATTAAATTGTTAAGACTAAATTTGTAATACTTAGTCGGTCATTTGCAGCCTGACACAACTGCCCTGATTTTATTTGCAAATTCTATTTCATTCATTTCCATCTTTGGATTTGTTATTCACCAAGGCTGCCCTGCTATCAAATAACCATTCTAAATCTGATAAATCAAGTTATGTCCAAACAAGCAAAATACCTGAACTATACGTTCGGTCTGTAAAACTGCCCAGTGGTATATGACTGGATTGAACAGTGTACACATGCTAAGATTAAGACTTGCTATAGATTTGAAACACCAGATTCTGCTGGTTATTCCCCAAATTTGTTTAACACAATCCCCGGATTATGAAAGGTAAACTATTCCAATTTCTTTTTATTAGGAAACACATGATGGTTCACATAAACATGGATGCCCATGGATGGTAGTTCTATGGCATAAAGAGTGGATCAGACAGTTATTGGGACCAGATTTTTTTTTATTGTATATTTACAACAACTAAGGAGCAGCTCAGATTCGGGAGGGGTACATCATCTGAAAAAAAAAACAATCCGATTATTAACATTGATACACAGACCACTGAGCTTAACATATCACAGCACGCCTACAATGTACCACTTTTACAAAATAAATGTGCACAGTGCTTGATTTAGTGGCATCTAGCATTTTCACTGGATTAAAACACTTATGAATGCATTCCATTTCTGGCAAGTCCGTCCTGCTAGATGCCACAAATATATGCAATGCACCTTAATCTTCAGAACCTCCCCATTTCTGCTAGCCTGAAGACCATCCTGATAATGCGATCACGCATTTAGTTTCACTACATGGATCAGTATGAGCTCCACCTGCCCACCATGAGCGATGGCTGGGAATACTTGCCTTGACTCACAAAACATTAGTGTAGTGTGAATGAAAACTTATTTTCCACCGAGAAACTTTCTGCAATTACTGCAGTGACTACGTTTACTCCTTTGTTAATGTTACCGCTCATTGTGTCGGAAGAAGCAATTTGTTTTGCCAGCAGTGGCCGGCATTTGACGTCATCAACTACAACAGTCCTTGATTTGTCCCCAATACTTATTTGAAGAATCTAATTGTGGCAAGTTTATCACATGATCAGGATGGTCTCCAGGCTTTATTTCTGCACCAGTCACACTAATATGTTATCAGATGGTCTGAAGCGGGTCATCTACTCAAGCGACAACATACACGCCCAGATTAATTTGCAGCCTACTAGCACACTACCTCGGGTCCTACATGGTCTTCTAGTCATGCAGCCAACATGCCAACATAGCCAGCCTAGCACTAACCAACCCCTTGTGAATCTTGTCTAGACGCCACAGGCTAACTCACCACTCTGATCCTGTGTCCCATGGCCCTGGCTGGGAGGTTGTTGCGGAACTTGGCACGAACCATGCCGCTGTTTCCATGGGCACGCGTCACCTTTCCCCAGATGACCCGGGTCTTGTTGGGCTTACCGCCAGGGGTCACGGTCTTCCTGGAAACAGAACATAACCGTGGTCAGACACCTCCAGGTTCAGACTGCCAGAATCAAGGTCGGACCCAAACCCAGCAGAACAGTTCCTTGCACATCTTGAATGAATGCTGCAGTAGGCAAGATATGAGCGAGAGCCGTCTCAATATCAGTGTCTCATAACAAATTGCAGTTTGTAGTTCATCACCTATACATATGTCGATGTTGATCTATGTCAAATGTCATCACCTGAATTTCCCTCGGGATAAATAAAGTATCTATCTATCAATAAAATCCCATCCTATACAATTCTGGCCCACCCCCAACTCTTGATTAAAGAATCTTACTAAGAACATCTAGTCATACTCTTAACACTGATTGTGTTTCCATAGCAGATGAAACAAGTGGATGACAGCGCTCAGTCATTTCACAAACACTACATTCCTCAGTTGATGCAGAAGACACCACTGATGGTAAGCCCATCATAGGGCCAAACCGCAATCAGCTGTAAACATACTCCATAGGTGAACCACTCACCACTGGACTGTAAGCAGTATAAAGTGTGTTTATTTGACCTACACAATACACACATTGTGTAGAGTGTTTATAAACATTTAGTACCAAAGATGCCCATATGCTGTTCCGAGTGTGTAGATGTGTTGTGCAGCAAGCAGTGAACCTGAGTCCTGTAACGGTACAGTTTAAGGTCTAGGAGACGGGACTTACTTCTTTGCCTTGTAGACATATGCGCAGCGCTTGCCCAGGTAGAAGTCCACCTCTGTGCGGGTGTTGACACCCTCCACTCTGAGCAGTGCAGTGTGCTCCCTCTGGTTCCTCAGACCACGCTTGTAGCCCGCAAAGATGGCCTTACTCCACAGTCTAACAAACCATGAAGACACGTTAGTCACATCCAGAGAGCGCCTTCTGAACCAATGAATTAGTCTATCGCTGGGACTCACCTTCCTGGCATCGTGACTTTACTCCTCGCGAGGGTTACCTAAAAACAACAAACACGTCAGCGGACTTCAGTAGTAGTAGTAGTAGTCACTAGTTTGGTAGGCATTTCCCTGTGCTACAAGTGCAGAAATTACTAAGTTTAAGGTTTGACGCCGAGACTTCGCTGCCATACTCCGTAGCTAGACAGGCATATACGTGCCGTTTTTGGAGATAGCACCCAGCGGTATATACAACCACTTGAATATACAGAGTAGACCAGAAGACACGCACATTTGATAACGGGGGGGTTTTACTGTTACGGTAAATGTGAGAATGGGATCAGTCAGGCTAAGCCACCGAGCACCATCCTATAAATATCTAAGACATCCGTAGCCCGACAAACACAAATCTACGATCAATAGCCATCGGAGATATATCTCGTTCATAGAGGAGATATATGGGCAATGAACGTGATCAGGAATAAGATCTATTGGGACATATTTGGCTGCGAGTTTTAGCTCGCTTACCTTCACGGAGCGAAAAATGGAGGAAAAGGAAGCGCGCTAGGCACGCTGGGAAATTATTGTTGACATGGGCGGCCGCAGAGGCGCCTGATCACAAAGAACATTCAAACAAAAATGTGACATCAAAACAGTAGCAAGTCAACCTTTAGATCTTTTTTCTAAAATGATTGTATTATTGTGTATTTCCGGTATTATCTTGGTGTGTTTGATTGACCACATTTAGGCCGAAAGTGTGTTCCGTTTCCATAGTGATCCACGCAAACAAGAAGGAGTTGATATCCTGGACGTCTTTTGTATCTCTACTTTTCTTTAGATTGTAATCTTTTTGTTTAAAGATCGATTGAAATACGCAAGTAAGTAGTGATGTATTATATAATTATTAATATAAATGTTATGTGTTCATATTTTACAAAAATATGACTATTAAATTGTAGAAAAGAGTAGGGTAAGGGAATACAAATATAGTATTCCCTTACCCTACTCAATGTATCTATGTATGGCTACAAAAAGTGCGTATAAAATGTGCCAATACACATGTACATTACTGCATATGCATAACATATTAATAAATACTATTTACAAGCAGTTCTCAAAGTGGGGTGTTCAGGCCCCTGGTGGTTCACGACGCATAACCTGGGTTCCCCAAAAACATTTTTTTATAAATTATAAAATTTAAAAAAACAGACACAAGGCCTTATACCGTGAACCGTCTTTAGTTGTCCGCTTTAGATTCATATTCAGAATGTGAATATCTTTTGAATAACTTTTCTAACTTAAAATAACAAAACGACTTCCGAACAACATAAGCTGATATTGTATGATCATGTTAATACGCCATTTTTAAAGACAAAATAACTAAGATCCTATAATCAGCCTGTCATCCATCACTCGAAGAATGGAGAAACTGTGTAGTGAGAGACAGGCTCACCCATCTCATAACGGGTGATTTCATCAAGGGAGTTATGGTGAATTGTGTTATATGAGAATGTGATAGATAAGGCAAATATTCAAATCAAAATTTCTGAAGTAATAGGCTTGATAATGTATCCTGTAACACTGTTGTGATGAGAAATACGTTTGACGTGTTTTTTATTATTTTTGAGTTGAGTGTCCACTACACGGGCGTCAGTTTGGTTTGAAATGTGCTGGGGACAGAGACGCATTCCCAAGTGCATTTTTGGAAGTGCTGGGTACAATGAGGATGCACTCTTTCTTTTGTCTTTAGTGCAGGTGATGAAAGGTTCTGAAAGACGGCATACCCATGCAGCTTACTAATGAATAAAATGTGTACAAAAAACGGTGATGTCTGACATGTTTCTTGAAGAAAGTGGGGGGTACAAAATGAATCTTGACGAAAACTGGTCGTCGCTAGAAAAATCTACGCCTATGCCACTTCATGACACGTAAAGTGTCATGGTTTAGGAGGACTATGGCTTTTACAATCATTTTATTAAAAAGTATAAATACTGTTGTTGAGTCAAAATGCAATTCAAACAAATAATTCTGTTTAGAAGTATATAATTGGTATTACCATAATTAAAATTTAAATGTGTTTCTGTTAATAAATGGTTGTATTAGCATGCTATTATCGGTGTTACGATTAGGAGGGGGTTCCTGGAAAATGTTCTCTCTGTAAGAGGTCCTTGGCCCCAAGTTTGAGAACCCCTGCCCTTATTATAATATACATCATATTGTATAAATATATAAAATATATAATATACCAAAAACATCTCCAGCATCTCTTCCATGAGAACCATCAACCAGTATCATCAACTTACTGGTTACTGGTCTATGGTTCATCTATCACTGACCCGGATGCAGGCAGGTTTATAAATGTACTTGTTACTGGTCTATGGTTCATTTGTGTGTGTGTGTGTGTGTGTGTGTGTGTGTGTGTGTGTGTGTGTGTGTGTTTGGTTCAGCAGGATGAGGTGGTCTGAGGTGCTCGGCGTGTGTGTAGTGTTGGAGGACTCTGCTAACCAGCTAGCCGTGCTCAGTCACATCATGGTGAGTACAACCCACAGAACTGTACTATATACTGGTCGATGTTTCTCATGGGAGAGAAGCTGAAGATGTTGTAGGCATATTATATATTTATATGATACAATGTTTATGTCATATCTGGCATATGAATCAGGGTGTCTTGTTCTCCGGCAGGTGGAGCCGAGGACCAATCAGAAGCAGGGGGAGTGGCAAGAGGACCACCTGGATAAGATGGACCGAGACAGGTATGTCTGGTCCACTATCTGTCTGTCTGTGTGGCTGTCAGTCCATCATTCCTTCTGCAGGTAGTATGTGAGAAAGCCATTGAACAGGAGTGTGTGTGTGTGTGTGTGTTTGTGTGTGTGTGTGTGTAGGCAGTATGTGAGACAGGTGTTAGGCAGAGCTGTGTCAGAGCTGAGAGCGAGGCAGTTGTACGGCAGCCTTCTCCAGGATGTGCAAGAAGAGGCAGCGGGCCGAGCTGCCCTGCAAGACGTCATCACCAGGTAAACAAGATAACAAGATAAAGTCCTGGTTCACCATGGTTACAAGTGGCGCTAAACTTCATGTATTTTAGCACCTACAGTCAACGAGCCGTTTGGCTCAGGGAGGGGCGTTTGCCCATGTCCTGGATGTAGGATAGGCGTGGCCCTTTTGCAGCACGGTACGAGAGTATCAACGACGTGGATCAGATAGCAGCCACTGGTAGCCAGCGCAGAGAGGGTGTAGTGTCGGAGAACTCGGTGAGGTTGAACATGAGGCGAGCTGCTGCATTCTGGATGAGCTTATTGCTAGACCTCCCATCTTATTGCATCCGTGATATTTTAAGTTTACATTGGAGATTATTGTTTTGACAATATAGTGATGATTGTATTAACAATATATTGACTATTGATTGAGTGACAGTATTCCTATGATAACCTACTGAAAAAAAATTAAGATAATGCTCCAAATATGAAACGTTGAATAGAAACATGATAGGTGTGTCTCAGTAGGACATACCTCCTCACTGAGGAGATAAACCAATGAAAGGTGAGATTCAACCACTGCCCCGCCCCTTTTCTCCCATCCCGTTACTCATGCTGGTGGAAGGCCTCGCCCACTTGCAATCACCGATATGCAGCCGGATCATGCTACCTGGTGTCAACCACGCACTTTGTTCTGCTTCTCAGAGCCGAGGATGGGTTCAGGAGGACAGACCAGCTGCAGAAAGATCTGCAGAACGTCCACCAACAAGGCAGCCTGGACCTCCAGGTAACTATTCCCACTAGAACCATAACTAGTGCTCTATACCAACTACTAGAACCATAACTAGTGCTCTATACCAACCACTAGAATCATAAGTAGTCCTCTCTACCTACCATTAGAACCATTACTAGTGCTCTTTACCAACTACTAGAATCATAAGTAGTCCTCTCTACCTACCATTAGAACCATTACTAGTGCTCTATACCAACTACTAGAATCATAAGTAGTCCTCTCTACCAACTACTAGAACCATAACTAGTGCTCTATACCAACTACTAGAATCATAAGTAGTCCTCTCTACCTACCATTAGAACCATTACTAGCCCAAAAAAAACCCTACAACCATAACTAGTCCCCTTAACCAACCACTAGAACCATAACTCTTCCGCTATATCACTAGAACGCCAACTAGCCCTCTCAACCACTAGAACAATATTTAGTCCTCTGAACCCATTGAGCCATAACCAGTACTGTCAGTCACTCGAACCCTAACTCTCCCAACAACTAAAGCGATAGTTGACAGGACTACGGTTCTCACCACTCCCATAACACCGTCTTTTACCCACCGCTACGTGAGTGCCCTGACTGTGCTGTTGCCTAGCGACGGGAGGAGCTGGCGGCCCTCCTGCAGGACCGTCTGCAGGAGGTGAAGGAGAGGACGAGCCGGGAGGGCCGCTATGTGGGCTCCAGCGGTCAGCTGCTCCTCTTCCAGACCAACAAACTCAACAGCAGCGCTCAGACCACGCTGGAGAACCGCAGCGCAGTTCAGTTGCCCCGTGTGTTTGTATTGTACATGTGACTTTGTGTAATGTTTGTGTATCCGATGTGTATCGTGTATGTGAGATGTGGGTAATGTGTGTGCATTGTGTATGTGATGTGTATGTGATGTGTGTATTATGTGTAAGGTGTTTGTATTGTGAATGTGGTGTGTATGTGATGTGTATGTGATGTATGTATAATGTGTGTAATGTGTGTGTAGTTGCTCCTGATTAAGCTGGAGGAGGAGCAGAGGAATCACCAGGTGTCAATCACCTTCCTGAAGGAGCAGCAGAGGGTGGGTCCTCAACACAACAGCATGACAACCATGAAACACCACTCTTTTGCCATGACAACCATGAGCCACATCTCTGTCACCATGACAACCATGAGACACAACTGTGCCACCATGACAACAATGAGCAACAACTCAGTGACAATGACAACCAGGAGACATAACTCGGTCACCATGACAACCAGGAGCCACAACCCTGTCACCATGACAACCCGGAGAGACAGTTCTGTCACCAGGACAACCCAGAGTCACCTCCTGCATGTTGTAAACACTCTGTGTCTCCAAGCTCCAAATGTTTGATGTTATGTCCACAACAATATTTTGATGAAAATGTCTTCTTGGTTTCAGTGATGCACAGTACACAAAGTAACCAAAAAAGTCTCCCCCCTCAAGTAACCAGTGAGCTTGTCCTAGCTAAGAACACAAGACACAGAGCTCTCTGTGATAGTGTGTGTGTGTGTGTGTGTGTGTGTGTGTGTGTGTGTGTGTGTGTGTGTGTGTGTGTGTGTGTGTGTGT
>JAOPUA010000055.1:6035102-6050713 GCA_027122455.1 Trisopterus luscus
TTTCAAAAAATATGTTATTATAGTAGCAGTATAAATAAAGATTTCCAGATTATTTTACAGGGACAGATATCCACATTAAAATTTGTCTGACGCATTGCATAGTCGGGCTTTTATATCGCTGTGTAACCGCATCGCAGCCTCGATGTTTTTTTGGTCATTTATTGGGAAAATGCAAGACGTGCATGGGACATTGAGGGATGGGATGATTGGGATGATTAAGACCGGATGTGGACATTGAAGTACACAACTGAACGTTATTATGTAACATTTAATTACGACTAATTTAAATGCACCACATGCCTTCCATGTGTGCTGTTGAGTAAAGAAGCACTGAGACACTTGATTTAACATCATTCCGTCGTTAATCAATTGATGTCCATCTTCGATTGTAACTCATTTCTCACCGCAAATATTAACATATTTCCGTTATTGTTAAATGATGCATGGTGAGGAAATGAGCCGGAAACGATAGCGACGTACGGTGTTCAAGCGGTTAACTCAAACGTAGTCCGTCTCCCCTCATTTCCCTTGTTGAACAACAAATGAGAACAGACAAAGTATAATACCAAGTAGCAGTAACGTGTAGACCTACACAAAGCAGCAAGCTATTTCTCCTGAAAATGTGTCCGTTGATTTTCACCAAATGATTGAAATCACAATATGTAGTCGCTCTTTACGGTTAACTACAACGTAGCGCTTAAAGAAGCATTAAGCTTATATTCAGTAGAGCTTCACTCCCTCTTATGTAATATTACTTAACCTTTAATTGCAAGTATTTTATGTGGGGGTAATTGAAAGGATGTTATTTGAAATGATGGTTGCTGGAGAGGACAATAAATCAACTTACAGATGCTTATTTGTCATTTGTATGACAAAAGCTGATACAAATTAAATGAAATACCAGACGAAAGACATGTCCAAGAAATTTATTCAAAAATAACTGCCACTTGTGAGCAAGGGAGAGCCAACCAATATTAAGAAACAGCCCTTACAAAAACAAAAAGCCAGCACTCTATAGCTTTAAAAACCTATACAAAAAAATAATCACAGGAACAAATGAACAGCACATACAGAAATCCCAATCAGTGGGCTGAGGACATGTAAAATGGGCAGTGCAGTAGAAGGACAGACTTCATGCTAAGTATCGGTCGCCTCCATGAGCCAGGGACACGATAAACATGATGACATGTAACCATGGTCCCAAGACATGCAGGCCAGTCCCGACGGGACAGAGGTGGGGCTGGAACTGAACAGCCTATGGGGGCTCAGGTCATCCCATAAAACATAAGATGAAGCCCTAATAAACAACCGCAACGGAGGTTTGAAACACAATATCAAGCAATTAAGGTTGGGTCTTGTTGAAGCATGTTTCAGTGTGAAAGCAAGTTTCATTCCATAAATTAAACCAAAAAACCTTCAGGATTTGTTGAGAACAAGGAATTTGATTATAATGTACAGTTTCTCTGAAATTCAAGCAAGTTATTGCAAGGTCCTTGGAAGTTAAAAAAAATAAGAAAAAGGGTGCCATTCAGCATAAGGAACACGAGCACATAACTTAAAAACCAGGTCCATACAATGTGCCATTTTCAACTGCCCAGATACCTGTTAAAAGCAAACCGCACACTATGGTGTCCGAGAGACTAGTTTCATTTTGGGGGGGGTTGTTTGTGTTGTGTGGTTACGGTTAGTGTGTTATTAGTATCTCATATTACCGTGTTGGGTGTGTGTGTGTGTGTGTTAATAGCGTGTGTATCAGTGTGGTTAGGTGTATGTTATTAGCATGTGTATCAGGGTGTGCGTTATTAGGGTGTGGTTGGGTATGTTCAATCGCCTCCGGGGGTGGGGCTCCTCTTTGCGCTTGGTGTGCGGGAACGACTGTAACAGAGAGAGACGAGGGTTAATGGCTGCTGCATGGGGACAATGACAACACAACCTTGGAACGCCCGCCCGCTTCCGGTGCCATTTCCCTGGCTAGATTCAGAACCAGCCAATTACTGTACACAAAAATAATCAAGATTTGGTTATATTGCAATCGGTCCTGGTGCAGAGACTCAAATTCAATGCATTTATGGATAATCTGTGCCAGGGAAATGGCATTGGTTTGGGGAAGAATCCCTTAAGATGTATGAAGGAGTTTCAGCAGGCCGGTCCTTGTCTTTCAAATGGAAATCCAATTGTTAGGACCGACACTTCTGAACAAACCCAATTATACAACTTCCACACAAAGTCTCACTGCATCATAGAACAATACATGTTATCTGGTAGGCTGGGATCAACACATTTTAATGGGAACAGATATAAGACTCAATCACCACCAATTGGGACTTAACAGGCTCTTTCTACCAGGGCTAGGGTTTCTGCAGTGGAGAAGTGAAAGTAGACTTGTAGAAAGTCACCTTCACACTATGGGGCTCAAGACACTTGTATACATTTTGACAGTCTATGTTTTATCTATTTGGGGAATCAATAAAATCATTCATAGAGCGCATTCAATTCCATTCATTCCTGAGTCTACTCCTAAAGTTGGTTTGACTTAAATGGATGGCCACATGGTCTTGAGCCCCACCATGTCATTTTCAATAATGTTATTCTGTTGGCAAACCGGTTACAGTTTCCGTCAGCTTCAGGCTAAAGCACCCGTTTATGTTCCCCATTTCGATCAAGGCCTCTGAAATTGAGCACATTATCCTTTCACTACTCACTCACTCAGTCAGTCACTCATCAGCATGCGCAGCACCTTTGCCCTAACGGCTAACAGTCAGCCCCGCCACCTCAGGTGAGTGCTTTACATCGAAACCAGCGGTTTTCTAGCCTTATCAGTGGGGGGAGGGGGGGGACGGGACATCTGGATGTTTACCTTTGAGCCAGAAACAACAAGTACATTGAAGCGGAGGACGAAAGCACTGAAGGACGGATGACTACTACTCGAAGAGACTGCGCTGGGAGGCTCTTGAAGACGGCTGATGTCTCCTCAGCGCGCTCCCTCCCCCTCTCATTCTCTCAATCTCAGAAGCTAAGACAGAGGCCGGAGAGCTCCGGTAGGTAGGAAGGTGAAGGGGGGGAGGAGGGTGGAGGAAGGGAAAGGGGAGGGGGTAAGGGATTCAAGAAGGGTGTGGTCGAGACTCTGACTGTGTGGGTCCGCCCGCTGGCAGGCCTGAAGGCTGGCTCTAGTAGAACAACTGTGTGTGTGCTCGGGCGGTTCTGGTCTGAGCGCGTGCGTCGGTCGCCCATTCACTGTGGGGGAGCGCTCGGTCGGCCGGTCGACCTCTCTCTCTCGCTCTCTCTCACTCTAACGCCAGCAGCAGGCGGAGGCTGATCTCAGCTCAGGGCTTAAGTCACCCTCCCGCAGGACGTGACCGCCGGCAGCGGGCAGACCCTGGGGTCCGCTGCCACCACACGCTTTAAAGAAAATATGAAAAATAAACAAAACCGTTCTGCAAAGATGGAAGTCACCACTGGTGCTATGCTGCCTGAACCCCTGAACTACACCCAACTCCCAGTCTACAAGTAACCTGTTACTGTACACAAGAACCCACCCAAATTTAGAACATTTGAAATAAAAGCTTACTGTGTACTAATCTTTCAGTTCATGACTGCAGTCAGATTAAAGAGTAACTAAACACTACGATCCAAAAGCAGCAGGCCAGAGATAATAAAACCAATCAGAAACTGCAATCAGAAGGACCAAGGCTTCCGGAGATGGTCTGGTTCCTGCTGTTGGATTTTAGTGTTAGTCATACTGTGGTTTTTCCTTTCAATTCAGACTGCATCTAATGAACCTCAAATGCTTAGCTAACAGGGCCTTGCTGTATCTATACGGAGATTAAAACCCATTGGCTATCCCAAGATTAAAAGCGTTCCTTCCTTCAATGTGCCCTCTCCTCAGTTCCTCAGCACAAAGCCTGGCGGAGGGCAATATGACTAGAGCCTCCCGCTCACCCGCTCGGTGATTGTTGTGGAGAGAGAACAGGGTACATGAAGGAAGGCTGCTGTTCTAAACCTTCAACTTCACTTTCTATCCACCCTCCCTGCCTCCACCTCTCCATCCTGCTACTGAGGAACAGTAGCAGAGCCGTCCGAATCCCGTCGACGAAGTAGGGGAGCTGTGGCTTGGCTGGTCTGAGGCCGCTCCCTGACGGAGGCAGACTAATGGAGAGGCTCATCTACCGCTTAATGCAGAGGACAAGCCAAACTACCCTGGCTAATGGGCAAATCTGACCCTTGGCTGAACTCATAAGGCTAGCTGATCACTAGACTGCTAAAGGGGTAGTACACAGGGCAAATTCAATTACTTTTCTAAAAGAAGACATCTGGTTGAACTAGACAAGTTAAAAACAGCTTTTCTACAGTGTGAGGAAGTAGAGATGGGGCCGTACCTTGTCCTCTTGTGGCTAGGTGAACGGGAGCGAGAGCGAGACCGCGAGGCGGACCGGCGCCTGGGGCCAGACGCAGACCGGCGTCTGGTGCCAGACGCAGAGCGGCGCCTGGGGCCAGAAGCTGAGCGGCGGCGGGGAGCCGAGGCGGACCTGGACCGTGACCTAGAGCGACTAGGTGATCACACCAAACGGGTTAAGGACTGAAAATATTACAACCCACTTAAATTATATGGGAGACGTGTGTCTGATGTTAAAAGACAAGAGGAACTGGGCCTAAATATTTAAATGCTTGAAAAATTACAAAGTGTTGTGTAGGGTCAGGCTTCACTGGGCGATTTATTCACACATATTTTACTCCATTTTAGGAAAAGCATTTCACCAAAAATTCGAAACTCACCTTCTGGCAGGAGTCCTGGACTTATTAGAGCGGGCTGGAGAGCCAGACCTGTTTTAATGGAAACACTTTAAGTGAACAAGGCCAGAGCACTCAACAAGCCAGACGGGTTCAAGAAACTCAGACCAGCAGCAGGTTTAATGGGTGGGTGTTGAAATACGATAACAAAGAGCGGCCCTCTGGCAGCGAGGTCATATTACACGGTGGGGAAAGAACAAAGGCCAAAACACCCCGGTAACAGCGGACCACACAGAGGCATACCTGCTTCTGCGCTTAGAGTACGATGGAGAACGGCGGCGCCCACTGCCCCTAAAAAACAAAGCGGCAAAGGGTTAGGAAAGTACGACTCAACATGGAGTGTGCACCATTCTCACAATCAATAAACAGCAATGGGCAAGCATTGACACCAAATTCTTGAAGCATGCAGGACATCCATGTACCGTTCGTTGCTACGGCTACGAGAGCGGGAATTGTAGCGACGGCCGCGGGACCTGGACCGGGAGCGAGATCTGGAGTGAGAGCGGGACCTGGAGAAAAGAAGAAACAACCGATACGGTTTAAAGCGGTAGATTGCAGATAAAGCAATTAGGTTCACCCCCATGATGCCTTTGGACATCTTCAGATAACATGGTTAGGGTCAACCTCATGATGTCAGATGAAGTAGCCTTTTATAGAGAAGGCAGCTGTGGTTTTTTGTGTGTGGAGGTGTGTGAGGAGCCCTGTGGTACCTGCTGCGTCGGCCGCCTCCCCTCTTGTTGAAGCGGTAGCAGTCGTAGGCATAGTGCCCGCGGTCGCCACACTGGTAGCAACGGTCTTGGGGGTCAAAATGGCGTCGACTTGGGCGCCCGCGACCCTTCCTGGACATGCCGGTTGACAGCTCAACACGAATTCTAGAACCACACAAGACCCTGATGGAAAAGACAGCAGTTTAATTTCAAAGCCAAAGCTCGGCTGGCAATAGAGTGTTGGCGGAAATTGCTCTGAGAAGTCAGACATCGAAATGGCCCACATCAAATATATATTTTGGGGGAAAAGCGAAATAAATGTGTGTTTTCAGAAACTAAGGCTTGTGAATACGGCCCGTTTAAGGACTAATCTGGAGAGACTGAAGAATTGGAATACTCACTTTCCATCCATTCCCTTCACAGCATCCTCTGCATCTCTGGGGTCCTCGTACTCGACGAAGGCGAACCCAGGTGGGTTCCGGGCCACCCACACAGTACGGAGGGGGCCATAGTAGCTAAAAGCCCGTTCCAGCTCCCCTTTCGCTGCGCCATTGCCCAGGTCACCGACGTACACTTTACAGTCGGTGGCCCGCGACGAACTACGGGATGAGGAGTAGTGGGACATCTCTCACCTAGTCTGCTGGAAGAAGAAAGGAGTCCGGAAAGAAACCGCGCGTGTACATGAGAATAACGCAAGATAAAACACCAATGCAGTACAAACAAAATAAAATGACAGTAGTACGTCTTATTATGCAACAAGGAATTGATTGAAAATTCATCATAGTCACAACAGCGGATTAATGATCGAGGAGCTTGATAACGCCACTGTTGCCGATGTCTTGTAGGTCAATCATTAAACCCCATCGTGGTGACCTTTACTCCAAGCGCCAGTCCAGCCCACGCTCGGCCGCCTGTAAGCGCGCCATGTGTCACTCACAGGCCGCTCGTCAGCTGCTTCCGCGTCGTCGTATTTTATATTAATAACAACCTCATGGTTTAAATGCAAAAACAGCAGCATAGACCGATATCGGCCTTGGTGTTCAGCCACTTATGCTCCATGTGTATAAGATGCAGTTTGCCAAGAATGCAACTCGTTTAACCCATCTTACGGCACAGTTGAAACTAAATACTATAAGTTCATATTTCAATGAGCCAACCCTTAAACCAATAGTTATGAGTAACGTAAGTTAGTGCTGGCTCAACAGGATAAAATTTACCGTGTGTCCACATTCTATCAGATTGTCGGAGCGTTTTATTTAGATATACACCTGAGTGTGGACCCGTCTATGTTCTGGACAAAAATAAACTGTTGTACGACGAGTAAATGAAAATATTATTAAACATCAATGTCGAAGAAGAAGTACTCATTCGAGACCACCGATTCTCAGCAAACCGAGAATTACAAAAACATTTTAACCACACTATCTTACAACGATATCTTGGAATTAGTCGGCGCCCGCGTCGGTCCATAAACAATGGCGAGCCCACGCGTTAGCCGGCCTACCTTGTTCCGTCCGTTTCCACGTCTCTGCGCCCGGCGAAGAAGCTTCTACTGCACGCAAGCAGCAGCTAACCCCTCAACTCAACCGAAAATATACCGATCCAAACGTGTTATTTGGCCAGTGACCAACGAATCAAGCGTTTATGTATCTAACAACCTCTTTCCACTAGGCTAACTGGCTAAGCGCGAAGCTCTGCGGGCTGTCCAATCAGCGAGCCCCTCGAAGCCGCCACATCCGCATCTGCGCAGACTAGCCTTTCATCAAGGGGCGGGACCAGAATTTTAGGAAACTTCCCCCACTAACCAAACAGCGACCCCATTTGGCCATGAGAATTATGCGCAAAACTTTGTTGCAGGCCCGGCGCCACGATGAGGTGGCTGAGGGGGCTTTTACATTTAGCTGGGGTTCATTTTACCAGTTAAAAAAATGCATGATTTAAACATGCAATGGATTTAAAAAGGCCGTATAGCAACAGCATAAGCATACGGTTTCAAACTCGACGAGTACATTATTAATATCAGGAATCACATGATAATTTAGCACTATAGTAGATTGAGAATTTTTTCGAATTTATGAATCTCAAAACTACTGTTGGTGGCTTTTGTAGAAGACCTGAAACGGGAGTCTTTGAGTCACATTTAAATTGTGTTGTTTTTGCTATTTGACGTCAAATGACGCGTTTGACGTCATTTCGGGAGAAAATTAGATGAGAAAAAATGGGCCAAGGGGAGACTGGTTTAGACTGATATTTTTTATATGTTAATTTACATTACAATAGCGATTTTATAATGATAGAACGCCGGTTCTAAATGGGTGAACTATCCCTTTAAGTGGGGAGCAAAAAAATACCACTGAGGGCGCCAAGACCCCTGCGGCACTGGCCCGCTCTGTAG
This sequence comes from Trisopterus luscus, assembly GCA_027122455.1. Classification (NCBI taxonomy): domain Eukaryota; kingdom Metazoa; phylum Chordata; class Actinopteri; order Gadiformes; family Gadidae; genus Trisopterus; species Trisopterus luscus. The sequence goes on from JAOPUA010000055.1 coordinate 6,042,993, forward strand.
AAACCTATTTAATATAAAACCCCAATAAATTGCCCAAGTGAAACAACATAATGTTTATTTTCAGATCAGTTTTTATCTTGGGGTGCTGCAAAGAATAACGACACAGACACAATAAGCGATGAAAATAAATAAACTATATTTAAATAAGGTCTACTTCAGTTCATTAAATAGCTTAATTTTCTTTCAGTAACACATTAACACCTCATGCCATAGTCTCAAAACAAGCATCATCCCTATTTGCTTATTTTTTCCACAATCATTTTGTTAAAAAATCAATTTTGGTTAATAATTTATTACAGTATTGAATAATGTATATCTCTATTACATGGTATTGTAATAACTCATTGTTGTTACCCTACAAAGGTTCAGGCAAAGAGAAATTTCATCACGGGTAAAACGCCACAAAGACACTGGTTACAGAGAAGAGGAAGGTTGGTGGGGGACACAGAAATATTTTACACCAACAAGATGGATTTGAATGGTATTTGTCGCAGGCACAGCCTTAACAAAAACAGAGAAGGCTCTCATTTCACAGCTTGGAAAGGAAATATAATTACACAAGACACAGAATCCCTTCATATGTGTATGGGTGTAGTTGTGTGTTTGAAACAAACAAAGTCCCGGTGTCCATGTTGTGTTACCAGGTTGGTACACGTGTCCATTCACATGTTATGTATTTTTTATGCCGCTTTCGTTTATTGTATGTTACAAAATAGTTTGGGTTTTGTTAGAAGTCAATCACAGGAATCAACCTTATCAATCACATATGTCTAGAAACATCCATCATTGTAGATCATGCTGCTACCACACGTACACCATGCGTCTTTAGAGGAAACACGAGTCATACGAACACTGGGGCTGGGGAGACATCACATCTAGCTACAAGAACAGCCAAGGGCACCGCTAGACAGTTGGTACAGAAGTTTATCAAAACACAGAATCATGTCGCGACATTGTAAACAGTTCTATGGGGCATAGAGCAGGGGGGAGGGGTGCTGGGCCACATCATCCGGGGAGAAGCAGGACACACTGGGTGCACTATTAGTTACACTCTATATACCACACACCCACTGTTACAGAGACGGCCTCTACCCAGTAAAAGGCCACGAACGAGCCAAGGGAAACCTCTGATGTAACCGTTGCTTTTAAGTTCAGGAGCGCAGACGTGTGATTTGGCGGGAAGGAGTACGACAGGCTACCGTTGCAGCTAGCTGTTTGACCTCTGTTCTTATTAGCGGCTCTGCTCGTTACTGCTGTGCTTGTTAACGGCTCGTATCGCGACCGCTGTGCTTTGAAGTGGTCGTTTTTTCATGCTCCCGTTTGCTCGTCGTGACACCCCAAAGCTTACAGTAAGCCTATACTGGAAATATTCGACAGTTTCCCTTTGTAAACATGCTACTTAACATAACGTTAAAAACGTTTCTTCCTCAGAGAGAAAGGGAATAGATGGTGATGGGTTGGCAAAGAGGGTGCGAGAAACACTAGAGAGAAGATCATGTCTGATGTCTTAGTTTTAACCTCCTAGCTAGAGTTTAAATGTAGTTCAGTTCACATCAAAGATATTAAAGCAATAATGTGTTAAAGATATCTGTATTGCACGTTGAGCCTACAGTGTACGTCGAAAAACTGCAGTACAATTTTTTCTATACATAAATAATCTGTGTAAATAAATAAATAATCTCGTCAGAAAAAATATACACAGGTGTTTGTAACACAGAAACAAACGAGTCGACGGACAAAGTAATGTGCATTTGATTAAAGTACTTTCAACATGAGACACTTCACTGACTGAATGGGAGCATCCTCGATGTGAAACATTGATCAAAATGTAATCCACGGTGTGTTTGCTAGCAATATCATCGACACATCACCTACCACTCTACAATCCATTTTGTTCTCACTACTACTAGATTGTTAAGAAATACAAAAACTCATTTTAGTTATATATGTGAGGAAACGGTATAAAGTTGATTTAAGAAATTTGTACAAAGTATGGTTTGTCTATAGGGTAAACAAATTTGACAGCTATGAAATATTACCATGAATAACAGGTGTAATAAAATCTACCTTTAGAGCACTTATCAGTTGTAAACTTCTAGAGGGGGTTGGAGAGAATTGCAATGACACCGTGGCAACTACAAAACAGATCCTTGCAGTAATATAATAATAATCATAATAATAGCAATATTAGGCAGTGAATTTACTGTAGTAGTTTCAGTTATCTGAATATATCAAAGCTTACAACACTCCCTATTATCGGCCAATATATCTTTGTAAATACTTGTCACGTTTTAATATCAAACAACCAAAGGGAAATTGCCCCCAATTAGTGTGATACTTGCTTCTGAACCAAATCACTCAAATAACCGGAAAAAATAAAACCAAATATTTTGCTGTTATGCAGTCATCTGACCCCACATGTTCTGTACATTTTCCCTGTCCCTGACAGTGTTTTGCGAGTGAGCACTTGTGTGGACACTTAAACCTATTGAAGGCATACCGCACCTCTTTCAGTCCATCATCCAAGACCTCACACGAAATTAACAGGTTTGATCCTACCTTACCATGTCATGGGTAGGTCATGACCTGTCTTTGATATACAATACAGGTCCTATAAAATCAGTTTACTCTGGATGGATTAGATTTCATATATACCGGTTTAGGACTGTCCACTCTATATTTGGGTGGTTTTACATCAATTGTACCCTAGTATTGTACTACACAGGACACCAAGAGGTGACATGTCTCTCTTAAATCAGTGACAACGTCCCGAAAGTGTAATTCGGGTTCTCCTGCACGTGTATTAAATACATGGTGGACATAAATGATAAAAAACTAAAGTGCAACAGAGACAAAGTTTGGAAAACCAAAGATGTTAATATACTATTAGTGTAGTTTTTAACATTTAGCTAAGGCATTCGATTAGTATCCTGTATAATAGTCATATTTGTTTTGTGTGGGTATGGGTAGGTAATGCTGACGGATGATCTGATCTGCTTGTGAGTGATGTTAGGTCACTGTGACCTCTATGAGGGTTTCTCTCTCATGATGATCATCTAACACTGTTCAGCCTCTTACTCGGACTACCCATGCATATTAATTGGAGTTAACCATGCCATAACCATGCTACGATAGTCTTGTCAGGATGCATGCCACAGAAATGGATTCATGGGAATCCCATGGATGTCATTACCCAGTCAGTACTGCAACACAGCTGTCAGGCCACTAAATTGTGATTTTCCAACAATTAGCCCTAAATCCGCCCCGTTGTGGACTGAGCTGGCCCCTAGAATGGTTTTTGCAAACACAAAATATCAGCACGAGCATGAGTTTGGATGCTTGTAGCCCATAGTTGTTCTGTGAGCTTAAGAGCCAATGATATTACAAATGTCCTTGGTAGATAATGAAAAGTGTAACTGCTTTCTTCTCCCATCATTTTCTCTGGATTGACCAGTCTTGAAGATTAATATGTCACAGGTGTGTTTGCCTTGCGTTTAAGAGTATGATAACTTCAAAATGCTAATAGCTGATGGTTACTGTCCACTGACCTGGAAACATTACCCAATGAGGTTCATGTATTTACATATCACTATTAAGTAAAATGAGGGAAGGAAATTGCATTAGTGTTGTTGTAGTGTTTCTATAATCTTAACAAGGTTAACAATGAGGATTCAACCGGATTAGAACAGGCACACGTTTTTCTGTGTAGCTTTAAAATGAGCTCTCAAACCGTCGTCCTTTTTAACATCAAATTAGCGTGGAAAATATTAATCAGTTACAGAATACAATGTCATCTTATAACACTGTTATATTATCAATGTTAGCTTATCTTTTTTCTTTACTGTGGGATTCATTTAACAGTTCACTTGCTTATCCCGTTATCATGTGTGTATTATAGCATGCATAATATAATCCAATTAGAAGAGAAAATGTAATCACCTTTAGAATAATATCAGTGGTGATTAAAAGAGATATAATTAACTTTGATGCCTGACTCCCTTAGGCTGCTAAATGAATATGTTAGCAGCCTTAGAGTATCCTTTAACAAATTTTGATGAGACAAACAACAGAATCGAATTCATTGATCTCAAATCTAAAAGCGTTTAGATCACTGTTTGAACCTAAATGTTAAACCCTCTACAACTTAATGTGCTGCTCTGCTTTAAAGAGAACAAATGTTTGGCTCAGCATCAGTGGACAGTAACTCACTTTGACGGACTATAGTGTGACCGTTCTCAAACACGACACCATATTTACTCTACACTAAATAATCACTTCAGATCCGGACTGCATTTCCCGCACACTGAAAAAGGAGGTGGATATTAAGAGGATGAAACTGGATTCCAAACAGTCTTTGGTCCAGTTCCAGTTCGTTTACATTGAAATGAGGAGTCATTAGTTCAAAGAAGGGACGAAGTCGGAGAGTATATGTGATGCATGTCACGGGAAATGAATCTTACTGTATTTACAGTCTGTACATTAGCTAGCAGTGTGGATTCAGTGTGTTGTGTTGTGTGCAGTGTGTTGATGTACTGTGGTACGCAAGTGATTCAATTGTGTTCATCTATTGTGTGTGTAGTGTGTCAGCACATGGCGTGTTGTGTGCTGATACACCACATGTAGCGTGTGGACGAGTCTGAGTCTCTGTCAATGTTATTCTTGTTGTCTATCCAATGCGATGATATCTATGAGCTCCAAGTACACCAGTATGTAAAACAGGGCGATGCAGGGGTCCCTCCATCCCGACCGCCATCTTCAGGCCTTCCTTTAGGGCCGCCGGTCCTTTACCGCAGTAGAACACAGAGGAGCACGCCCGTCCCTCAAGTTGTTCTTAAACAAGTTGTTCTTGTAAACATTGCACTCGTTCCCGCTCCTCATCAAAGGTTTGTTTGGACAGAGGCGGTACAAAACACAGCTGGTTGAACGTACCAAGGGGCATTCTTCTCTGCCGTGTGTGTCGGCTCATGGAACTGCAAGTTCGGGTCCACTTTCTGTCACCGGCACGGTAACAGAACTAATCAGGGTGGATGGATGTTGACTGAATCCTTTGCAGTTTTAAACCCACACCCTAAACTCTCCCTCATGAAACCTACACAGCCTTTCTTATCTCTGCTTGCTCTTACTTCTTCATATTCACTTTTCCATGCACTCCAAACCACTTACTGTCGCCCCCTCCTCTGCCCTGTGTTAGCAAAATGTGTATGTGTGTGTTCAGTGTGATTGTTGTTTACTGAAACCGACTAAAATCAACTCAAACGGACAGAAAAAACCGTTTAACAGAAATAATATCGCCACTGAGTTTGCAGAAAAATACGGTAACTAAAATGAAATGGAAACACAGGACTTATTCCAAGAAAAGTAAATGGTAGGCAAGAGTGGCCCTTTCTCCTGACCTCGCTCCAGGGGACCACGACCTGGGTCATTTCACTAGGTGGGCATGGGTAAATACTGGAATGGGGACAGAACACCTGTGATAAGAAGAGCAGAACGGGGATCTTTCGAACTCAAAGTTAAACAAAATCTCAAAATACATTAAAAAGTGGTGTGTGTGTTTGTAAAGTGTACAACGTGTTGTGGTGCCGTGTGTGTCTGCGTTGTCCCAATGCACAGGGGGAGCAACAGAGCGTGAACTCCATGAACAGTAGCGTCTGTTCCCTGGGCTACACTGAACAATGAGGATGAGAGCGTATGATATGTGGCGGTTTTACTCCCTTTCTCTCTCTTCTCCTCTCTCCATCTCTCTCTCTCCACTACTCTCTCCCTCTTCCCCTCTCTCTCTACATTCCTCTCTAACCTCTCACTCTACCCCTCTCTCTCCACTCCTCTCTGCCTCTTCCTCCATTCCTCTCCACTGCTCCCTCCATTCTTCTCTACCTCTCCCTCTCTCACTCTCTCTCTCTCTCTCTCTCCACTCCTCTCCACACCTCTCCCTCCCTCCCACTCTCCCTCTCCTCAGAAGCCCTTGATGTGGCAATAGGCCTCCAGGCTGGAGAAGAAGATGTAGAGGAACCAGAGGCCCAGGAACAGCAGGCTGGTGGCGATGCGCGAGCTGCGGGGCCCGCCCAGCTCCCCGCCGATGGAGGGCCGGCGGCGGAACAGCAGCACCCCCATGGTGAAGAAGGCGAAGACGGTGAAGAGGGTGACAGAGAAGGCCAGCGAGCCCGGGTCCACGCGGAACTCCATGCCCTTGGAGGCCCAGTAGATGGCGGCCACCGACCAGGCCACGCCGATGCCCAGGAACACGTTGACCGCGTTGCTGCCCGTCACGTTGCCGACGGACGCGTCGGCGTGCTGGTCCTGCGTGGCGGCCACCTTGCTGGCGAAGGTGTCTGGTTGGAGGGAGACCAGCAGGAACAGGGGGGGGGGGTTTCAGGAGCCGACCATGGAGATCCTTAATGAGCCCTATGTACATCCCTCTATACATTTATCTGATCGATAAAGTACTGTCTTATCTAACATGTTAGGCAGACACAGAGTCCTGTGGCAGATGCTTTAGCCAACGGGACTTACAGGTGAGGGGAGGAGTTGGCGCGAGGGGTAGGGGTAGGGTTAGGGGAACAACAGCATACGGTCAACACTGAGCCACTAAGGGCTGCGGGACCAGGTGGAGGAGAGTCCCTACACGGGGAGGGGGGGGGGGGCAAAGGTTGGGGCTCACCTGGGATGGAGGTTCCGAGGGCCACGAACACCACGGCGGTGACGGAGTCCCGGAGGCCCACGGTGCAGCCGAAGTGGGACGCCAGGTCCCCGATGACGGCGGTCAGCAGGCCGATGACGCTGATGGACACGCAGAAGCACGCCCAGCCGTTCCAGTACTCGGTGGGCGGCACGCAGGCGAACAGCACCTTCCAGAACACGGTGATGAAGTGCATGACGTAGTCTAGGCAGGAGGGCAGGTGCTCCTCATCATCGTCCTCGTCGCCTGGGAGGGAGACGGCGGGGGAACGGGAAGAGAGAGAGAGAGAGGGGGACAAACGGGAGGAGAGCGATGGAGAGGGGTGGTGGGAGAGAAGGCCAAAGTCAATCTTATTGTATTTTTGTAAAGAATGCCATGATATAGAAATCTTATATTAAGTATATTAACTGCTTGAAAATGCAACCAAGTTACTCACTTTTGCAGGGAGTAAGTATTAGCAGTATTAAACCAAAGTATTAACGTAATACTGAGCTAGCTGAGGAAACACATACCGAGCAGAATGTAAGTCAAGTTTAATTATCCAAATTGACACTGCGATACCAGAACAATATAAGAATAACGACTACTTGCATAGCAAGCAAATGAACCACAGAGCTGATGTCATCCTTCTTTGATAACTTACGACAGCCACGCCCCTGGAGGCAGTTGGTTTCGAGTTGAAGCGCTCATTTAACGTCCCTCAACTGTAATGAGTAACACCCTCCAATAGATGGCGTTATTTACCCATCCGAGGAACGTTTTTATTTTAATTTAACTTTTTACATTCTCCTCACACAAACAATTTTTGATCCGCATTTCAAATCAACGTTATGAATACGCGTTTTATATTCCAAACACATAGTGGTTCCAAGCTCAGCTTACCAAACAGGTTCTCAGTTTTACTTCATATCGTTGATGATTTATTCAGAAATTGCATCACTTGGAATTTGACTTTGGCTGGTGTTCCTTTAAAGGTTGGGTACGGAATTCGCTTTTTTGGCCATTTTTGCAAAATTACTTGAAATCCTTATCATAACCCGCTTAC
>JAOPUA010000055.1:6544374-6558704 GCA_027122455.1 Trisopterus luscus
CAACCAGAGAGTGACAGAGACAGAGACCCAGAGAGACACAGACAAAGAGAGACAACAAGAGACAGAGACTTCTCTACATGTGACCCCTCTCACAGATAACACACCCTAAACACCGTATTTGACCATCCACAACAGAACATAAATAGCTAAAGAATAGCAGAATGCAACGCTCACCGAGAACACTCACGCACACTACGAAAACAGAGACGCCGGAGGGGTGAGAATTGATCCTTCTCATTGGTGTTGTCCCACACAAGCAAAAGGCCTGATAAGCATGTCGGAAGTCGGATATTTGATACCCAATCATCCGCTAGACAGACAGGGCCATCCACCAGACAGTCCAGACCTGTGTGTCAGCCTCACACCTCCCGGTCTGGTCGGCTCCAGAGCCAGAGCAAAGCGAGAGGCAGCCTGCAGCAGTACCACACCCAATCAAAGGTCGACAAGAGCCTGATGCTGCCCAAATGCCCTTGAGCAAGGGCAATCAAAAAGATCTAGACGTCTACACACACACACACACACACACAACCTGCAGCGGCATTGGATGGTGCTGTAGGCTAATAATGAGTTCTGAGACATGGCCCGTCCCTTCGCTGAGAAGACGGACAAGGGGGTGGACGGACATCCTATGAGGATGAGCTAGGCTGACACAACATATTTTACACACCTGTGTTTCCCTCTGTGTAGGAAGAGAGAGAGGGAGAGAGGGATGGGTATGTGTGAAATAGATGAAGACAGGAATGAGGGGCGTACAGGAGGGATGACAGAGGAAGGATAGATTATGGGCGGGGAAGGGCTGGAAAGGGGGATCGGCAGAGTGAAGGGTGAACAGATAGATGTCATGGGTGCAGGGATTGATGCGTGGAGAGGGGTGAACGGGGGATGGGTAAAGGTTGCAGGATAGGAGGGGTCGCAACCTGATTAAACCGAGGAATGGGAGGGTGTGGACCGGCTCGGGCGGTCTTACGTCAGATGCATTAATTATTGATCGTATGGCAGCTTCGGCTTCTTGTGGAGAAGCACACATGCGCAATGGAGACACCGGCTATCGACTGTGAAGATGTTTTTTTCGCAACTCATTCATTGATGAACATTTTGTGCCCTTGCCTTCGTGCATGTGCTTCTTCCATGCCAAGCTATGGCCCCTTATATGCGGTACACTACACCACACCGTCCCTGCTACACTTTAACACAATGAAATCAGTAATCAACCGATTATTTGGCCGATTTACAAGACGCCCCAGCAGAATTACAGGACAGATTAGCGGGCCTGTGTTTTTTGGCACTGTATTATCGTTGTATTATAGTGCTGCCATAAACAGACAACAGAAGGCACAGCAAATAAGTGAAGTTGTGCAATACGACATGATCACCCAACTCACATGATCTGAGGTCCGCTCGATACCGGGCAGTGCTGTGCGTGAAGACATTGTCCCTGAGTGATCTTCACCGTCTCTGGTCGGTTAGGATCGGAGGTTTTTCCCGGGATTAGGACAGCACCCTGGATATAGAGTTGGCTTTGGCCGCAGAGCAGCAGCAGTCTTGCCAACCAGGCTGTCGCTGTTCCTGGGGGCAAAATATGCCTCTCTTCGCCGGTTGAAACCGGGGTTTTAAAAATTAGCTATTGGTGGGTTTCTTGTAAAACAATCTCCATCGTCGTGTTGGATAAAGGCAACACTGATCACCGAGAAGTGATGCAGCGAAAAGAGCAATGCAACCGGCTATACATTGGCGTTATATCCACTTCTTGGCTGCCCGGTGTCGGTGGGAGAGAGGCTTCCCAGTCCGTTGTAGTCTCATCTTGAAATAATAATATTAAATATATAATAAACCTACCGATAGGTTTCGTTTCCCAGTCGCTATCGTACCATTTCTGTTTCTATTATTCAAACAGCTTTTCGTGTACCCTCAGAGAAAGGGGAAGCTACATACTTGAGTGTCCAATGGAAAACCGATGCGAACAACATCGATGGAGACAAAAACGCACAAGGACCCGCTCCGACCATAGACGCGGAGTTAAGAAAATGTATTTAGGTAGACAAAGACGCCGATGAGTCCGAAATCAAGCGCTCCCTGGCAAAAAGTAACAGCACCAGAAGTACCGATCAACATCTCTCCCGTGGAGGAACACAAGGCCCGGAGAAATCAATGACTGGGGGGCGAAACTGCCGATAAAGAACCGACGGATGTACAGTGACCTTCTCGCATTATAAAACCCATAGCCGTGGCTTCGCATAAAAAAGAGAAAGAATTACATGCGCTACAACTCTATTATCGGAGCCGCATGGAAATCAAAACAAACGTGTTTCCTGTGTCAGAAACATGTTCATTGAACTATCAAAAAAACAGCATCCCTCGGAAAAGAACTGGCGACCGTGACAAGAGCCGGGGGGAGGGACGTCAACGGGAATAATAGGCAGGGCTGCAGCTTCTGTGCCTCTGCCGCACACACACACACACACGCGCGCGCGCGCTCGCATACTCACTCTCTCTCTTACGCGCGCACACGCACACACGCACCCTTCCCCCATGTTCTTAAAGGCACAATCGCACCATTCAATAGCGGCAGCACGCTGTGTGGGGAGTGTGTAATTAATATCGCCTGAAGCTGCACACAACTGATGGACTACAAAGTAAACCTTTATTGGGTTAGGTATTCCTGTCAGTGTTTGTATGGGTTGAGACAAGCCCCGATGTTGTTTACTGTCACATGTAGGCATACGTGTACATGTATCCGTCAGGCAGACGCCTTTATGCAAAGTGAGAGTGAATACAATCATAGCATGCCGACATTAAAGCAGCAACCAGGACATTCCAGTTTTTTTGGTTTGTATAGCAACTGCTGATAGATCCGCCATCTGCAGCTGTCACTCTCCTGTCAGAGACAACAGCATTCTAGTGATATTAAAATAATAAATCACCGTGATGAAGTTCACCACGACACACATGTGATGTAATACTGCTGACAACGACAGCACACCCAAACAACATTTGGGTTCCGTGTCATCATCCACAGGGTAGACCAGGGGGATTTGGAACATCGCGTAACCATGGTTACTGACGCTGGCCCATAGTGCCCATGGGAAAACTAAACAAGAATCAGGGAGGGGGGGAACCTCATGCTAGGTTGAGGTGAAACCAGATGAGAACAGTAAAGGGGAGGGGCAGTTTATAACAGATGTATATGGGGCGGGGCCACAGGGAAATAGGACCTATAAGGCTAGTACCAACGTCCACAGAGACACAGTTCATCAATACTTAAACGCATTAGAATTGCAAATATGCACATTGCTATTGTAAAGTAAGCCATTGTTTTCAGTGTTACAGGTCACACACATATATCTCAATAAAATCAATCAATCAATTGATCAATAATCACATCCGTGATCCCATCGGCTACCACAGGATCATGCAATAAATATATAACGTTAAAGGCTACACAAAAATATAACCCATTAAATGAATAAAAACGTCAATGAGGCCAGCAGGCCAACTGCTTTGTACTATGCAACATGAATATTCAAATGACCAACTATCCCACATCCAGGTCCAAACCCCACAGCCCTAACCCTTAGCCAGCCCATAGTAGCCTCACCTGCACGGATCTGCTTCGAACAGACCTGATCCAGGGCCTCATCCTTCCTTAAAGATGTTCCCCGATCCAAGACGTTCCCTGGTTCTACAAGTTCCTGTTCCGAGAGGTTCCCGGTCCTAGACGTCCCCGGGTTCAAGGCGTTCCTGGGCCTGGACGTTACCCCTAGAAGCTCCAGGTCCTAGAAGTTTTCTGGTTTCGAGACGTTCCAGTTCCTCACAGATGTTTCCAGTCCCAGACGTTCCTATCCTTGGCCGATCCCGGACGTTCCCAGTCCAAGGATGCAGGAGTTTCAGTTGGCAGAGAGGACTCAACGGCGTATTGGGAAGCCGTAGCAGCAGCTGGTGAGTACAGACAGAGAGAGGGCACCGAATTCAGACTGACTGTTGCTGTCGGTTTGCCAAACCCCAGACCAGCTGAAGCGGACAGGGTCGATACTGGGAAAGAACATCTCGCTGGGTACAGCGAAACGCCAATGATTTTAGTTCTGTGCCCATCCACACATCCATCCAGCCACCAATCGCAGGGCCAATCTGTTCCACCGGACCCAGTTTCCGGCCAACTGTAGCTAAGCCAATTAGAGGCAGAGGCAAAACCTGATGTGGAATCATCAATAAGTATAATGCAGTATGGAAAAGATGGAGGGCAGGGTCAGACACTGTGGCTGCCTCCACTCCATTGAATGTGTGTGTGTGTGTGTGTGTGTGTGGACAGATGGAAGGGTGGGTAATGATTTTGTGTTCTGGGTAGGGCAAGGGAGATTGATCCAGCCATTTCTGTTGTTCTTGCTGTCCTGGGAACATGCAGCAACATGCACACGTCAATCAGTCACTCACTCCCACACCATTTTTAATAGGTCTTATTGAGACATACTACTATTGAGACCTACTGTGTTGTCACATTGTTAATGCTAGCAATTTCTTTTTTGCATTGATTTATGCTGTTTGTTGATAACAACACTTTATATCCCAGCAGATGTATTAAGTTATATTAAGTAGCTGTCTGCTATGCCTTTATAAGTTATCCCGTGTTGTATTTGTGTGTCTCTACAACGTGGTCCCACGCAGAGCTAACCTTAGTCTCTTGTAATCCTAAATGGATTAACGTTTAGCATGGGCCACACGACCTGGTGCCAATCACCTCTCAGCGGGACAGAAACAGCTCCAACCGTCTTTCTGCTAAACCCTAAAATAACCACTTAAAGCATTTTTTTTAATGACTGAACATAAACAGGTAAAATGTCCTAAGTAAGTCAATGATAATGGAGGCTGTTCAGGTGTTTATTAGTATTTAACTTTATTTACTCACCACATCACACCAACTATCACCACGGTCCTGGCAATCACAAAAAACGGTGTCAAAGTAAGAAAACCCCTGAAATAAAGTCCTTCAAACCTTCACACAACACGCTGCTGTCTCGTTCTTCTCAAACTAGGCGTGGGATTTGCTTGTGGGAATTGTTTGTTGTTTGCCCGGTTGATTAGTGTAATGCTGTTAAGAAATATGCAGTGTCATCCTAATCGCCGCACTCCCAGTCCAAAAGTGACACTGCCATCTACTGGCGAATAAATAACACTAATAACGCGCACTAATTTTCATTCCAGGCAGGTAGTTGCTTCTTTTTAAAATGCTACATGAAATAGTATTTCCCATGAACATAGGAAAAACGTCAAAAAATACCTGATATATACTTTATTTTGATAAGATCAAATTCAGGGAAAAAACAGATCTGTTCACAAAAAGCAACTTGTCTTATCAATTAAATTAATTTGACTGTTCTAACACAAAAAAGCACCAACTCGAGTGGATTGTAAAAAAAAATAAAAAGAAGCACCAAATATGAGTTTGAAGGCTTAACTAATTTTTATCAGTTTTACTATAATCATGTCAAAACATTATGGCCTGTTGTACTTCTGTATCACAGAAATACTGGCCCATGAAAAAAATATAAGGCAGGGAATTCCCATTATGGACAAGTTGAGACTGTTTTGACAGAAAATACACCATTCTTTAGTATTCATTTTAAATTACACTTGGTTAAATGTTCTCGTTAACCATTACATTCTTTAGTGTTTTAGTATTTTAATTGATGGATGTTTCCTACATTTGTTTATTACAAGTCAAAAACAATCCAAATACTTATAATATGTGTGTTTTGTGTGTTTGAAGCATTTTAAATACTACATTTGTCGTCATGTCAGTCACGATGTCGATCGATGTCCTTGATGTCCTCTGTTCCAGTGAGGAAAGCCTGTCGGCCATCTTGTGAGGAGGTATCGCTGACCACATGTTCCTCGTTCCTCGGTAAATCATGTCCAGTGTAGTCACCATCATAAAAAACGCTTATCCCCCTTCTGGCTCCACTTTATTGCTTTTCACAGAACTATTTTTATACAATGTGGAGTGAGTCAGACCCAACATAAACCAACAGCACGATAAAATTAAAACTATTGAATTTCTTAAATTGTTGAGCTGATAAAAAATGCAAAGTTGAGGCACACAATTAGTTTTACAGTATGACCGCCGTGCTAAAACACTACAGTCAGGTAGGCTAAACAAAAAAGACTTTAAATATAAAGGAATCTAAAACCAGAGATTATCCAGTAAAATAATGTGCATCCCGGACTTCTGAAACTACACTTACTTGATGTTTGGTCACTCTTTGGAAGAGTATTCACACAGCACAGAATCGACTTCATCGGCCACGTTAACCTCCACCATGAGCCCTTTTACCACTACCACCAGTCCAACAAAACCAACTCTGCCACTGTGCAAGGCAAGCTACAGTGAGGCGAAAAGCAGTGGCTCACTTTACTGAACTACAAATCTTTCAATCCAACTCAAATGTCCAGCCATTCATTTCTTCAATCGTCCGTCCGTCCAGCCATTGATTTCCCAGCAACATCTGTGTCCCGTCCGTGCGTTTCAGTTTGAGTAGAGACACTTGTGGTCCTTGAGGTTCCGCAGGTAGGCGAAGCTCTTGCCGCACTTGTCGCACATGTACTGCTTCTGTCCCGTGTGGATCTGCAGGTGGGCCTTCAGGCTGTTGCCCTGGTTGAAGCTGCGGCCGCACTGCTCGCAGCTGAAGGGCTTCTCGCCGGTGTGGATGCGCTGGTGGCGGTTCAGGTTGCCCGAGTTGCTGAAGCATTTGCCGCAGGTGACGCAGCTGAACGGCTTCTCCCCCGTGTGGACCACCTAGGAGCAATCAGGGAGACATGGGGGAGAAATGGAGGAGAATGCGTCAATGCATTTATTTTTCTAGACCTCTGTGAAAACATGGCAGTCCTTGGTGGGAATTATAACGGCAACATACACATACACACTCAAATCTGGTCTGATGAAACAGCACCCTCTACCGATGAATGCTGTTTCCATGACAAATTCTGTGTATCATATTAGAAATGAAATTTGTATAATATCATTTTAATTACGTGGATCATGTGCCCGTGGTTAGATTTTAGTGTTTGGTTGTGTTGTGTTGTCATTAACCCTAACCCCAACATTCAATGTATATCTTCCAGGGTTGGCAAATCCGGCTCCGCCCACCTGATGCGACTTCAGGCTGCTGTGCTGCGTGAACATGCGGCCGCAGATGGCGCAGGCGAAGGGCCTCTCCCCGCTGTGCGTCTTCTTGTGGATCTTCAGGTAGCTGGCCGACTTGAAGCTCTTCCCGCACAGGCCGCAGCCGTTGGGCCTCTCCACCGCGTGGTGCTGCTGGTGCGCCCGCAGCTCCGCGACGGAGCCCAGCCGGGCGCCGCACAGCACGCACGCGCACGGCGTCCCGGCGGCGTGCGTCTGCAGGTGGGCGCGCAGGTTGGAGCGGTCGGCGAATGCTCGGTTGCAGTGCGGGCAGGAGAATGGGCGTTCACCTACAGCACAGACAATGAGGAGGAGGGGGGGGGGAGGGGCAGAGAAAGGAGAGAAAAACAAAAGGTCAGACACACATCATATGACTTGTTGCCTACGACTCCTTTTGTCCCGACGGGTGGATGGCCTTTTGGCAGGTGGTGCTAATGATTGCCCCCACCCCCCACCAACACAAAGAGCTAGTCAGGCGTCTCCGGCTTCACAGGAGTGGACCGTTAACACCTCTGAGGACCTGGGCTCGCAACACATTCTGAAGATAATGAGCAGGCACATGGTCACAGTCACCCAGAGCCTGACTGATTTATCATGATTCAATCAAAGGCAAATGAGATTAGTGCAGCGACGAGTATGCAGCAGTATGGAAGTAAATGCTCAAGGATTGCAGAGGAGGGGGGCATCCTAGATGTTCTTTGTCCCTTTTGACAGAGAAACCTTAACCCCTATCCTGTACTCCAGACCGTCTATGATTAGATAACCGCCGCCCCTATGTTGCATGAACGCTCAGGGAAACAAGGGATCAATGATTAAAAGATCCATACAAGGCCTGCCAAAGTGATTATATCAATCCACTCAAATCAAAAGACATTTATTTCCTATTTTCTTAAAAAGGCCCAAGCCAATGATAGATCCATCACCAACATCTGTTGGTAAAAGCTCAGTAGGGTCGCCCCCACAGTGCCAGGCATCCATGGTCTCACCTGTGTGCGTGCGGATGTGGCCGCGCAGCAGCCAGGGTCGGGAGAAGGCCTTGCCACACGTTGTGCACACACAGGGCAGGGTGTGCGAGCGGATGTGCATCTTCAGGGCGCCCAGGCTGGTGTACTCTTTAGGGCAATGTTTGCAGAGGAAAGCTGGTCTGGTCGCCATGGGTGACGCCGCCGCCTCCCGCTCCTCCTCCACCTCTTCCTCTCGGGGAGACGAGACGGCCAGGCTCTTGACTCCCGTGCACTTCATTCGCTGCCGGGGGCCGTATGTGTGTTTGTGCGTGTGCGCGGGCTCGGGGCTCGGTGGGTCGGAGGTTCGCCCCTCGTCTTCTTCTCCGCTGCTACTGGCGCTGCTGCTGAGGCTGGAGGGGGAGCTGAGGTCCAGGGGCCCCACGGCGGGAGAGGGCTCTAGGGGGGAGGCGGGCAGGTAGAGGGCCGGCAGCACACTCAGGTCCCACACTAGGCTGGCGGTGAAGCAGGTGGCCATGTTGTCCCCGGGTGCGAGCTCCGCCAGAGGGTACCGCTCCAGAGAGAGTTCTGAGGGAGGGAGACAGTGGGTTGAGGTAGCAGTCACAAGTCTTAAATAAGTTATGATAAGGAGATAAAGGTGATTCATCAATCACTGTAGTTTAGGTTTTAAAGTTGATCCAACAGGAGTAACTTTTGTTGTTAACCCATTTCTTTGATGACGTAGTCTAATTGATTTTGTGTTTGGGTTCCATCTTTACACCCTCTTCCTGTCATTTAGAGAGTGAAGAAGTTAGAGCCGTGAAGTTTCATGGGCCGTTTCCTCCCACGTATTCACAGGGGGTTGTAACATGAATGGAGCTCTGTCTGCAGAAAGGGGGAAAAGTGCATCTAACGGGCCCCAACTTGATCGGGGATTTTCTGGTTTTGTAGGCATGCACAATAACAAAGTTTACGCGATTGGTAGTCTCTCTATGGAGTCGGCCTATATTGCGACATTAGAAAATCCCACTTACGATCAGACAGGCTATTTAAGAAAACAGGTGGTTGCGTTTTATAGGCTATTATAAGCTATATTGTAGGCTATCCAGTTGTATACGAAAGCATTTATCCTTTTCAGCATTAATTATTCACTTGTTTGTTTGTTGTACTCACCATTGTAGCATTCTAATTCACTGTAATTCGGCTTTTGTTTGGCAAAATATTTCTTTACCAAAAATGATCGAGGCATTTTTTATGTTTTGGTGTTAAATTAATAGAAAGGAAAAGTATCCCGCATCCGCGACGCAGAATTATCCAATTAATATATCCCTGGGATTCTTAAAAAAGTAAGAAGGAAAAAAAAACATCCAAATGTGGTCCTTTCTTCTACTTTTAAAACTACAGACTGTGAGTGCGGCGGTCCCAAGATAACTAAATGTTCGCCTCTGTAGAAATACTCTGACATAAGCAACAGGGGTGTGCTCGCCCCGAGGGCACACCCCTCCTCCAGTCCTCCGCTAGTTAGGAGCAAATGTGCGCAAGAAGTAGCCTACTACTTTACGCACAGACTTTCTACTACATCAATTTGTGTTTCCAAGCGATAATTGTGCACTAACAAGTGGATCGCCCTTCAAATATCACTTTAGATGCCAGTCACCTGTAGAAATAGGGTTTTTATTATAGTTTCCCATCGGAGGAAATGTAGGCTAGTTTGCACGCTCGCCTTATTCGCGACCATACAAACCACGTGGGTGCAGTCACTTCACACAGTAGCACACCAAGTTGAAAACGTATTCTCTTACATGACTTCAACACTACATTAGAGCCTGTGATGGTTGCTTTAATGTTTGTGATGCCCTATACTTTCCCATCTAGACCGACCTTATCCTAGAAGGATAACCTACTCCTCTGAGCCCATTTCCTAATAGGACAATTGCGACCTATTTGAAGAGAAATATAATTATATGTGAAATCGAAGCCCTATTGTTAGATGTCCGTGTTGACATAACTGTGATTGAAGGATGCGTGATTATTAAAGGTTGCAGTCCCTTGATAGCTGCAGTCTCCTGATAGCTGTAACCTCGCATTGGGTCAGGTGCCTGGGGAATCTTATGACCCAGCCTCGGCCTAGCAGAGAAGGCCCTGCTGCAAAACAAAAATGCATTATTTATATAATTATTATAATTATCATTATACAACATCTATTGAGGGGGCGGTGGAAATGTTTTTTTGAATTATTTAGAAAACAAATCCCGATCCAAGCTGTAATAAGCTGTTAAATATATTTGCAAGTAACAAAAAAATATATATTTGCTAGAGGTTCCCAACCTTTGACTATAGATGCATCTCAATTGCCATCAAAGCCTTTCAAGGACTTCTGCTATACAAATCCTTAAACATTACAATGGGTAATATATAATGGATAATAATATATAAGTGACACTATTTTTGAAATAATAAACTACATTCCTATTTAATATATTAAACAATATAGATAGTATATTCACTTTAATTTGGTCCACCTGCAGTAGGCTACCCTCGGGTACCTCCTTTGGTAGACGCACCGTTGAGGAACAGACAAGGTATCAGCGCTGGGCTTCATGGACTTATCAGAAGAGAAACGGCGCCATCTTCAGGAAGTATGTGGTAACGTCTTGAGTTTTTAACAATAAATCACTAGGATATATTTGGGTTCTTATCTTGTTCATGAGACGGTTGCAATATTAATTGTACTATTTTGTAACTAAGAACTTTATGCTCGACTTTTTTCAAACCTGAGAGCAAAAATTGGATATTGATCCCAGGTTTATATGAATGGCATAGCGCTGCATGGCTAAGTCACCTACAACCATATAGTAAGGTAACGGTTCCAAACAGCTCTCATGTTGCTTTAATGAGTTATTATTAATTGTTATTATATTAAATAACCTCTATAGCGCAAACGTTTATTTTATTTTTTCCGTTAAGCAGACCTACTTATTTTAAAGGGACAGCGTGGTGGTGTCTGATTGGTCGAATCCGCGGAAGGGGAGGGGCTTTAGTGGCCCTGTCGGCAGTGGTAGATTTCAAATTCGTTGCAAACAAGAACACAAAGAGAACACTATTGTGGCATATCATAAATCTTTTTTTATCGAAAACATAAAGCTGCTGCTGGTCTGCAATTTTCCTTTCGACTACAACTGCAAAATAATTTCCAGATATATTATAGGATCATCATTCGCAGGTAAGTACAACAGAAATAAATAGGTTGTTATGATTATCGCCACACTGTTTCTACGTGTTTTTTTTCTTATGTTGTTAATGAAATTTCTACACTTCAACAAAACTCTGGATTGTAACCATTTACAAAGCGACTGCGACAAATCGCTATAATAACTAAATTGTAATGGGTCTTTCATTAACTCATTTGTAAGCTTTTAGGCAATATGTCAAGTGCATCAACTATAAAAACAAAAATAAGCTATCCGTAATGCCTTTACCTTTGAGTTAAAATCATTGGCATGTCAACAATCTTCTCTAGACTTGTGGATCACTGTTACTATTGCCTTTTCACTATCAAGTCTTCTGCCCCTTTTCAATGCACATCCACCACCATGGATATGAATGCAAAGCGTATGGTGGATGTGCATTGCACATCCACCATACGATATTCATAGCCCCTTAACCTCAACTGCTGTATATTTGGTCAAATTAAGCATTCAACTCCGCAAGAGATGCAGGCCCCTCCTTCTTGTCCTGGCAACATATGGCCCATAGAGTAGTATGGATTTTTTTAATGCATTACAAGAAACCTTATTGGTCGCTGTAGTCAGCTGACCAGGTTGCTTGAATTTAATTAGGACAATATAATAACGGGTCCACTCTTTAATAATGACCTACTTGCAGAGACGAGAGAACATTTGTTCTTTGGTGATCTATAAAATATGATGTGAAATATAAAACTGATATGTAATACATTCAGATTTATAACATTTTATATATATATATACATATTTTAAAATAGTATCAATACAATATTATACTTAACAACAATAAGTCAGTGTTTGAAGTTTCTGTTCAAAGGCTGGGCCTGTTTCCAATACAGACCAAACTCATCCTTCTTTTCTCATTTTGCACAGCAGCCATCAAGCGCAGACCATCAAGCTGGGAGAAGCCCTTCATCGCAACACCGGACTACCCTCTTGAAGAACAGCAAGAGACAAAGACCTGGCTGGTGGGAGCCAGCAGAAATACAGACATGTTCACTGCAATCGCCCGCCTGCTTTTTGGTGGAGAGGAGAAGACTGCTGATGATGCCCAGCCCAGCGGGGAAGTTGTTGACGAAGGCTGGCTTCTGCTGAACCATAGAGGTTATTTGTTGTTGTATTATTATTACGTCACTTTATAGCATCCATTCCTGTTGTCAGTTGTATGAACGAAGCACGTCGCGACAGACAGTTTACCAGAGTGCAGTTTTTAGTGGTTCAAACATTATAATGTTCACCCTGTCATAGTCGATGTGTTCACCCTTTATGAATGCTGGTACCCTAACAGCGGCAGTGATCTTGATCGACCCATGTCTCCACAGAAGCGGTCAGCGAGGGGCGTTCAGGAGAGGAGGAGGACCCCACCTCAGTGCAGATCCATGGGGCCGTGTCGATGCCCCCTCTGAGTGCACACTCTGACCCCAATCCGGGAGAGGGCAGTGGGTAAGAGAGGAATGAAAAACACCTCAAAAAGGATGTTTCATATCTTAAAATTCCTAGAGTCGAGGACAAGGTGCCTCTGAGTAGTAGATGGTTCAGAATACAGAGGGTTGAGGATACAGTGTCCAGCTCCTAGACTCTCCCACCCTCACTGGCTTTGAGTGTGCAACCAAGTGATGTTTTTTTATGAGTTGATTTAGAGATGTGATTTTGGGTGTGGTTCTCCCTAGGCTGTCAGAGCCAGAGGTTCTGGTGGACCGCAGCGCACTGATCGCGGGGGTCCTTCAGAGCGTGGCGTCCCGGGCCGCGGCGATGGCCAAAGTCACACAGGCCTCTCGGGTCCAGAGGGCTCAGGCCAGGGCGGAGCGCCACCAGCTGGCGCGGAGCAGTCTCCAGCGCCAGAACTGCGCCCACCAGCGGACCGAGAGCCACAGGTCCCACACACACAGCTCCTACCTCCAGCAGCCAGGCTGCCGCAGCCACACCCATTGAGCGGGTGGACACGAGGACGAAGTGCTCGGATCAGCGTCGGACCAACACACGGGCAGCTAGGCTGTGATAATAAAGTCATGAATCCAGCTTGTTTATGTAATTTCTTTGTGCAGCTCCAGACAAACCAATCCATGTCAACCCGGTCTCCACAGCAGAATATTATCAAAGCAATCTGGCAGGTAAATACCTATGAAGTCGGACATCTCATGGAATGAGGCGAAGTATTTCTTAGTTTCGTCAAAGCCATCCACTCTTCAAATGAAATGGACAGAATGACGAGCATACCATGTGATTTCTAGCATGCAGTTATGGTATGTTCAACAACTTTTCAAAAAGCAATAAACATGAACTGACTCAAGACAATGTCATCCATCATTTAATGATCATTACAAAACCTACTTGCCTAAAATGATACTATGGTATAGCAGAAGCAGGTCATTTAGATTCAAATTTACTTGGCTCTGTAACATTTTTTTATTATTTATTAAAAAACATCTTTTGGATGGCGGTTCGTAGATAATGCTACAAATAGTGTGGATATTACTAATGCAGGAATTCACTCTGGGTTACCTATAAATTATATTCAGAATTTCCTATTCATAATCAATGAATACATAACCATCTATTATTCGGCAACCCAATTAATCAATGCCACAATGCATTGTGCCAGAATGTATGCTATGCTAGTAGCATGGACTGCATTCCTTTGCTTAAGAGCGCCATTAAGGTATCATTATGAACCCCCTCGGGTCTTCTACTAATTGGATACTAAAATGTTTGGTGTATCTTCGCAGCTAGCTAACCAATTTGTGTCAATCATGTGACATTCATCACACTGAATGTCATGACATGTGTGAAGACTACGTAGATGTATGAAGTGTTTTCCGATTATTTGTCTAAGCTGATATTTACAATTTTGGTTTGTTTGTGTACGTGTGTTTTTACAGATGGATGGATGTACAGTATATATTTATATATGTGTGTGTGTGTGTGTGTGTGTGTGTGTGTGTGTGTGTGTGTGTGTGTGTGTGTGTGTGTGTG
>JAOPUA010000055.1:7080614-7090688 GCA_027122455.1 Trisopterus luscus
ACACACACACACACACACACACACACACACACACACACACACACACACACACACACACACACACACACACACCCCCAGCCAGCCCACCCCAGCCCAGCCCTGAGTCAAAGTGACAGATGATTGTTGTCGTACAGCCCATAAAACAGCTCCCCTAATCTCTGGGTCTGGGGTGACCATGGCAACCGCCAGACAACCTTCCCGGGCCACGAGGAGCGAGGGCTCTTGGCTGGCCTCAGCCTCGATGTCCAGACTCCCAGCCCGGCCCGTACAACAGTAGCCCTTCTATAAAATCATGTTTGGCATGGAACAGGCGCAGCCGGGTCCAAATCATTTTAACAGCTTGGGCAATGATGTGGGCCCATTTAAATATAAACTGCCATCACACTGGGAACGCCTCCCTTAAAAAGAGGTTCAAACTCAAAAGAGTGCAGCCAAGAGCGAACCACTGGTACTGGAGGATGAGTATATGTTTCCTGTAAGGAACATTTATTTAATCTGCGTCATGTAATTACAGGTTTATACTGCAGCCGGACGGTTTATAGTTTGTGTCCGGTCCCAGGGAGCAAAGGGCAGGCGCTGTGAGGTGATGAATGGACTGCCGACAGACTTGGGATGACAGAGTGAAAAGGGGAGCGGGGTAGATAAGCCAAACACAAAGGGGTCAGAGGCAGAGAGGCATGAAGTGTGTTGGTACAAACCCATGTGGAATTCCATTGCTCTGAAATGTGAGGTCCCAGATTAAGGTTAGAGGCCTATGAGACCACTAGGCTATGATAATAATTGTCCCATTTCTAAAAAAAAAAACAACAACAACGCTGTTGAACTCTAAATATATTTTTTTAAACTTATCCAAGACATATTAAAACAATTCCACAATAATAAATATCAGTTGGGGCTGAAATACTGAAATATGTGAAGCGTCCTACAGACGCTTGAACCCAACCTAGACCCGGCAGCAGACCGACTCAGGTGGACAAGGCATAAGTAGATGAATCACGCCACCGCTATGTTAGATACGGGAAGGCCCACGTCATGGTGATACCGCGAGTTCCTTCGGTCTGTCTTATCAACTGAAGCTCAAGTTATCAATAGACTCTACTATACGTAATTCATTCATTCATTCATTCGTCCGAGCTGATCTCCTATATCCCTTCGACCTGTCCTCCCCCCTGTGTGTCAATCCGCTGTGAACTCTATCCGCTCAGGTTCCCGTCACCACGTTGTAAACTCTGAGGTAACCCGGCCCCGGAGTCATCATACCCGGAGCGGGTCGTCCCCGCACTAGTGTCCAAAACTAGGCTCTACCTACCGGGGCCTGGCTGACCTAATGCTGCTGCAAAACGAGCAGCCTGCCCGGTGACACGGAATAATCTGATCCCCCTCATGCTGTACGACCTCCTCGGCTCATTTCGCTGCCCTGCTCCAGTCTACCGGTGCGTTCACCGGAGCACCGGTGTCTACAATGTGGACCCAGCAACCCGACGATCATTATCCCACACATCACGGCTTTTAGCAGGAGCCCGAAACACATGACATTAAAATGCACCGCTTCACGGCTGAATTAAAAACGGCCAACGCGTTAAAAATAACACAGGGGCTAACTCACCAGTTGTCTATTTCGATAAGGAAATTCCACCCTGGACAGTTATTCCAGACTCACAGCCACGC
This sequence comes from Trisopterus luscus, assembly GCA_027122455.1. Taxonomy (NCBI): domain Eukaryota; kingdom Metazoa; phylum Chordata; class Actinopteri; order Gadiformes; family Gadidae; genus Trisopterus; species Trisopterus luscus. The sequence goes on from JAOPUA010000055.1 coordinate 7,082,283, forward strand.
ACGACCGCACGCATTCAGGCAACTCTACTGTGGTCTACACCCCACCGTTTTTTTCTTTATGGCAAACTTGCCTATCCCAGTCTATTGTTAGGTCCATAGAGCTGCTGCACAGAACGCCCGCCCCGATCACCCATACCAGCCCCGCATTGGTAGCTATTTAGCCCTTTCATGTTTTCATTGGACGATGCGGCTGTCCGTCAAAGAGGGGACCGGGTCTCAATGGGAACACTGGATTCTCACTGGAGCCGTGGGGTGCGTCTCAAAGACACGGGGGAAATCATCTACTACACGAGTTCGATGACTCTCTCTTGGTTATCCGTGTAGCTCAGTTTGGAAACAAGACGGTTGTTCATTACCCGAGGCCAATTTGATTTAGATGCATTCATTGTCTTTATTTTTTTTTAAGACAATTAAAAAAGGGGTTGTCTGCTGTTCACCTTGCCCATTATATGTTTGCGTCTAGGCTTGGAATAAAACATTCTAAAAGACTGTAATGTATGTCATATGGACATAATACCCAAAGATTACTACTTCAATCTGTGAAGTTGGTAGTAGATATCGCAATCTCAATTTGAAAATAATTACATGGGGATAATTTGCTTTTCAATTGCCAACTAGTTCTAACATTAATCACGAACCAAACCATTGGATCGGTATTTCGGACACAATTGTTGATGCATAGCGTAGTGTGTACAATTATCCATTACATGAATATAATGAATTAATGTGATGAAGAAATTGTAAAACAGTTCCCTCTAGTGGACACACGGGTGAATGGAGAAGTACATTGCAATCGGTTCAAACGCTGGGCCCAGATTCCTCGAGTTGCTTATTCGAAGACCCTTAAGTAATTTCATGAACATTCTCAGAGTACATTTTGTTCGTTTTTTGGTGAGTCTTTGCGTCCATATAAATGCAAGCATGTGGTTGTAAATAGTGTTATTATTACCTATGACTACCTATATGTCAGTTTAATTACCTTTTCCCCAATGTCTTCTGGTTGAATTAGGGCCATTATATTTAAGTTATTTAGGGGAATCTTGAGTTACTTTGTGTGTGTGGTCAAAATAAATGACTTACCTTAAAGATGGCAAAAGGCTTACAGATTAGCCTTTAAACTATCAGGTGGGATTGGCCCACTTTGACATTTCACACACAAATAATAGGGGTAAGGTGTAGGCCTATCTGTTTACACTGAAACAGTAGTGCCGGGCCGGCTCACATTACTAGGATACCGAAGCTAAAGTAAACCAGGACTCCGATTTCAGACCCTTTGTTTGCAGACACTTTTAGATACAACACTGGATGACTTTGAAACGCTACCGAGATGGGAAAACCCGCCCAATGGTTTTATGTTGGGTCAGGATAAGATAATTTAAGAAATATATGCATAGTGTTCAGGCCGACTTATATTTCATATGGTAAATGGTAGATTATTCTAGAATTAAGGATGGGTGTGTGAAAAATATATTGTTTTCTTTCCAGGAAAGAAGGAGAATAGAAACAAGTTAACAAATCTATTCTTTACTCTTTATTGTCACAGAAGTGTAGAGATCACAACACATTGCAGTAGAGGCAGTAGTACAGTATTTACATGATGAAAAGCCAGGGCAATAATCCATATCAAAGCTGTACAAACACGGTGTCCTTCACTCAGCAAATAAACTCATAAAAATACAATCTTCTTGTAAGCCTGAGCCAGCCCTCATCGCAATATGTACATTTAGTTTCAGTCAAAATAGTTTTAAATGTACTTTTATAAATATTACTATTGCCATCTTATAGTACATACAATTCTTCACGCTTGGCATGTTATTTCCCAGATGGAACTATACTCTTCTATAAAACTAGCTCTGGAAGGGGAAAGCAGGTACATTAATGTAATTTATGTTTAAAATCATTTCATGATATGTGCTGACAGCCACCAAGCAGGAAGGTGCAGTTATGTGTGATGAAGTCATATCAATATTATGGAAACATTATTGTATGGTTGAAGTAGAAGGAATCAGTTGGTGAGACGTACAGTAGACGATGCAGCATGTCAACGCTGTGAGATACAGTATGTACATTGTTCTGTGATCAGCATTAGAGACCCACACGCACACACGTACACGCGCACACACACACACACACACACACACACACACACACACTTTCTAAAATTACATCACAAATCTATTCCTACGACTTTCATGTAAGCCCAGAGCCCTGATACATCAACAAACTGTTTTCTCAATGATACAACATAGTTCTACTTTAATTCTAAAAGCATTGCACATGTCCCTGGACAAAGTAAAAACAACAGCGTTGAATGAAAATAACTTAAAACTTTGGTACATCGTCGTAGAATGTAAAAACGTTAACTTCCAATGGCCCGTGGGTGGCCGCCACCTCGTGACATCGTCTACTCTTAGTGCAATGAAAGCCTGCGCGTCGCGGCGACGAGACCCCCCCCCCCCAAGTGCTGCTCCCTGAAGACCTGAACCACTTCCCATCTCTGACCTCATGACAACGCGTCGGAAGACCAAGCTCCGTCTCAGATCACATGACGCCACGGCATCGCGTTGAGTCTCAGGTGCCCTCCACATCTCGAAACAGAAGACCACGGTTTTAGTCTCATGCACAACGACAACCGTACTGACCCCCACAGAAAAAGACAGCGTCTCAATATCCTGGCGTCGGGAGCGTTTGAACATCGCAGCAAGAAGCTGAAAGGACAAGGGGTCCGGGTCCGAGGCCCCCCCCCACCAAGCCGTAAGCCTCACGGAGAACCCGGCCTGGACCGTTTCGGGGGGGTCAAAGGTCATACGTTGGAGTCGGGCAGGAAGGCGGCGATGGCGCGGAAGCCCTGGGTGCGGCGGACCAGGTCCCGGATCTCGGCGTTGAGCTCCGTCAGCTCCCCGCAGACCCGGGTGAGGTCCTGGACGGAGCCCACCAGGGCGAAGGTCCCGGGCCGGCCCAGGGCCTGGTGCCGGAAGAACATGTTGAGCAGCGTCTGCACCTCGTCCTCCGAGGCGCTGCCGAAGATGTCGCTGGGCCACGCCTTCCTGGACGCAAACAAACGGGCCGAAGCTCCGGTTTATACCCAGGCAGTCTTTAGTTTGATTAGTTCATTAGCCATATTTAGATATCAGTACAATAACTGTTTTTTAAAGGTATCAATGTTGAAGTGATTATTTGGGATTCACTCCTGAATATATTATTTTGCATTATTTCGTACTGATTTATTATGACTGGTGATTAATTCATAAACACATTATATCAAATTAATACATAGACTGTTTGAGAGGTATCCATACATACACTGAAATTAAATGGAATAAAAGGTGTTCATCCATAGACTGATCATAAACTGATTCTCAATCCCTTAACTGATTATAAGTGGACGATAACCTTTCAATCCATAGATTGATCATAAGCAGATTCACAAGAATCAATCCCTTAACTGATTATAAGTGGTTTATGTCCGGTCAGTCCCTGAGCTGACTATCAGGCCAGGTGGAGGAGAGCTAACCTGCAGTCCCGGATGGTGCGGAGGGCGGAGGGGAAGTGCTGGTTGGCCAGGCCCTCCAGGACGCTCTGCACGGCCTCCTCAGAGGAGCTGAAGATGGGCTCGGGGCCAAACCCGTCCGGGGGGTCGTGTGCGTCGCTGGTCACGGAGGCCGCCGCCCCCCTCAGGCCCCTCTCCAGGTCGTTCAGCTCAGAGGAAATGTTGCTCAGCTGGGGGGTCCGGGGGCGAGAGAGGAATCAGACTCATGGTTTATTTACTATCTCTATCTAGTTGTTTAGCAGGCGCATTAATCCAAAGCCACTTCATGAATTCAGGTATACGATCATTCAGGAGCAAGGCATGGTGATCATTTATGGTAGACTACAGGCAGGGCCGGGCTGGGAGCAAAATTCGGCCCTGGCAATTTTCTCCTGGACCGGCCCACCACTGGACCGACGAGGACGGCGAAGGGGTAGGGGGGGGGCCGCGCTGGTCAAATAAATACCTTAACCATTTTGCCATTTAAAGGAAGAGAAAAAAATCACGAGTCCATTGTGAGTCCATCGCGAGTCCACAGAGTCAATCGCAAGACGGCCCACCGGGCATTTGCCCGGTAGTACAGATGGCCAGTCCGAGCCTGACTACAGGACCGTAGAGAGGACTAGGGGTTTGGACCTTGTGCACCCAGTTGGGAGTAAAGCACCCTCACCACTACAGTCTTCTTCCCCAGGATTATACCAATATCCAAGCATTAAAGTGATCATTTAACTCCTTTATCTCCTGCCTGCGTATTAACTGTCAAAGCATGTTGTACACCACGTCTAGGATTAAACCGATATGTTCAATAAAGATCTGTTGGGTGGGAGAATGGTAGGGGGGAGGTCCTACCTCAGGGATACAGCTGATGGTGTGGACCTGGCCAATCAGCTTGCAGTACGACTGAAAGAGCAGCAGGAGCTGGAAGTGGAGTTTGTAGAGCCGTTGACAGAGCTCCAGTTGCTGAGACGGAGAGAAACAAACAACAACACTAATAAACAACAACAGTAGAGGTACAGTCAAAAGGCCTCCTACTAGTCTACTTTAATCAACTCCAAGACCGCCTGAGTCACTACTGTACACCGCCCTCTAGAGGTGACCTAGTGGTACTGCTTCTGTGGGTTTGATTGATATCATCAAAAAAAAAATGTAGTAGAAGAAGCCACTCAGAACTTACTGCCAATGATTCCATGTGCTAAAAAGCATGCGTGTTACGAGAGAGAAAAAGAGGGAAATGGACAGAATCAATGAAAAGCATGCATTGTAGCGTTAGTTAGCTCTTTTAACACAAGCCACTAAAAGCCTGTGTTTTATTGGTGTGCAGAGAGTGTAGAACAGAGGGTTGGCTGTTGGGTAAGTGTGGGTCCGTGTATAACATAAAGGAGGAGGCTCTGGTGACTCAGTGGCACATGAAGGTAAACAGCCAGGCGGGTCAATCAGCCACTTTTGTTGTGAGTGCACACGAAGGACCCGGCTTTGCCAGGTGGTCAACAGCCGCAGCCCCGCCTAGAGACCACAGTGTCAACTGACACCGTTACGGCTCCCTCAGAAAGCAAGCCCTCAGCTCACGTTGCAGTTTGACTCATGTTCTCTCTCATGTTCTCTCTCTTTACTTTAGTTACATGTTTGCGAGATGCGTGCAAGTGTTTAGGAAATGCAAAGTCCAACGATGAGCTTCCATGCTGCGGGACAGAGGGCAGCAGGGAGCAGTGATCATGGGGCGGTCGGGGGGATGCCCAAAGCAGCTTGAGGTGGAGCGTTAAAGGTGGGGGTATGAGGAGAGGAGAGGAAGAGATGCACTCACAGAGCTACAGAACCACACAGAGGACAGGAAGGCAGGGAGGACAGAGTACGACACAGGGTTACAGAGGGAATCCACAGAGAGAGAGAGCGTTGAATCTAGCGCACCACTTCCTCACAACACACTCATGAGTTGCTAAAACATGCAGAACATTAAGTTATTGAATGAGTAACTACAGAGCAGTACAGATTAGCTTTCATTCTTAATGAAGGAGAGGTGTAATGCACACCAAAAACCAGGCGCTGGCTGCCGGCGTGTAAATCCAAAGTAAGGTGACGTTTCGACCATTCATTCTTAACCATGAACTGAACAGGCTGTATTATTGTATGTACCAGTCGTGTATTTAGTAGGGTGTTTGTTTGTGCTGTACCTTGTCCTTCTCATCCTCTGGTTGGTTATTAATGGAGACGCCCTCAGTGACTCGGGGAAATGCAGTCTTACAGTCACTCAGCCACTGTTTACAAGAGAGACACCACGGCAGCAGTTACAGTCAACCCAGGGACAATCCATCAAGCAACCGACAAAATGATCAACGGATTCTGCTTCTAGGATTCTAGTCAAGATAACTGCGCCATCGTTTCTCTAACATGACACAGATGGATATGGAAATAATCAAAAGGATGATAACAGATGTCACATAAATTATTGTGTTTTAATGTCCACAGCTATGACCCGCAGACCGTTTGAGCCCCCTGTTGGTGCTTTCATCCTGTTTCAACCCAAACACACAAGAGCATCTGGAAGGTTTTAACCCAGAGAGGAAAAGAGCGTACAGAAATGGTGGCATCTCGTCGGTTGTTGTAGGTGTCCAGATACTCCTGGACCTCCAGCACGCTGAACTTCATCTTCTCAAGGAGGCCGTATGACATGATCTGAAAAAAGAGGTTAAAATAATTTAAAAGTTTTCTCTCTGGCAGAAAAACTGCTGATTGGAGGAGCAGTGATGTTAGGAAATAATTTATCTATTATCTACTTACCTGACCTCCACTTATCTCCCTCATCTCCCCCACCTCACCACTCTCCCCTCCCCTCTCCTCTCCTCATCCTATGCTCCTTACAGTGAACTGACATATCTCCTCTCATCCCCCCCCTAAACCTCACCTACCTCCCCTCCCCTCACTACCCAAACATACCACCCTCCCCTCAGATCATCGTACTCACAGTGTCCTAACATACCACCCTCCCCTCAGATCATCGTACTCACAGTGTCCTAACATACCGCCCTCCCCTCAGATCATCGTACTCACAGTGTCCTAACATACCGCCCTCCCCTCAGATCATCGTACTCACAGTGTCTGCGTCGATGAACAGTGTTGGACATTCCGAGCACGAGGTCAGCATCTGGGAAGACCGGGAGAACTTTGCTCCGATGCCCCTGAGTCCATCGCCAAGGTAATTCACAGCCTCGCAGGTCAGGGAGCAGAACTTGTTCTGAATATTCTGTGGATCGAGGGAGATGGAGGAGAAGTGGCGGGCTCATGGATAATCACAGAGGTGGTGTGTGAGGTGTTTGAGTGAACTCAATGTGGTGGTCGAGTCCCATGCTCTGAAAATCACTGTGGGATGAACAAATCCAATCCACAGGATGACTCCTGGTCGTGTTGTAAGTAACTATGAGCAAACCTAAACCAAGAGGTACAATATACCGTAGCAGTACAACACAAATAGAGCAGTACAATAATAATCAAACAAATAAAGGTCAAATCAAACTCAATGTTGTTTTCCGCAATAATATGCGCTGGTAATGGGTCTCATGTGCTGTGTGTTGTGTATTTCTCATTACTACCTCTCACTTCAACAAAAGTAAACATTGTGCATTAATTATAAGCTACCGAGGAGCCAGTGGTTCCCTAACTCTCTCTGAGTTGGCGCAACCATGGCAACGACAGATGACGGCTGGCGGTAATTAGCGGTCGGTTGTGGTGGCTAGGTGGCTAGGCGGGGGGGGGGGGGGGTAGTTGGCGTGGGTGTGTACCTGGAAGAGCGAGGAGAACAGGTGGAAGGTGTAGACGGCGCAGGAGCCATCGCTGTCGGTGACCAGCTGGCTGAGGTGGCGCCTCCAGGCCTCCTCCACGTCATCGCAGGCCGTGGGCTGGAACGCCGCCAGGATGGCGGAGAAGAACGGCGAGGGCGGCGGCGAGGAACGGCCGGACCGCAGCGTGTCGTCCCTCCTCTCTTCTGATTGGCTGGGGGGATAACAAGACCTTGTTGATCACTTACTGCTGTGTGTTTAATTGGATGAGGCCCAGACAGTGGGTTCAGGTTGAGCCGTTGAGCACACAACCATGCTGGGACAGGGGCTAACGATGTTTCAAAGTGCTAGGCGCTCATGATTCATTTTGGTTTGGGTTACAAATATAAACAGAAAAGGGAGCAGGTGAGGGTTAGGGTATCTTGCCCAAGGAGGACTACAGCCAACTTGAACCAGACTGTGAACTTGGGGATCGAATCCAGAAACTTTAAGCTTGGAGGCCATAGCCCCTACACTACCCTGCCACAAGTAGTGGAAATTCATGTTGTACACATCCCATAATCCCATTTTCTGGGCACTTTGTTTTCATTGTTCTTGTTTTAAAGCACACTGCGTTACAAAGATGCAGCCTTTCTGTTGGCCTTGCATTGTTCTAGTTTATTTTTACACACCGCCCTGTGTTGGCTCCCAGTGTTCACCACTTTTTGTGTGGCGGTTTACTGCCTTGGGTTAAAAGGAGTCCAGCTATGTTTACTGAACCGGTGGGCCACTGTTCTCTCATAAACATGTTGCATATATATATCTCTTTAAGGTTTAAAAGATTTTGAAGGTTTCATTTATTTATTTAGCTTTTTATTTGAGAGTAAGACAGGAAGGTATGGGAGAGAGAGGGGAAGACATGCAGCAAGGGACCACGGGCAGGAATCGAACCCTGATCGCTGCGGTGAGGACTGGGCCTTAATGGTACTCACTCTACCCAGTGAACCACGCGGGGGGGGGGGGGGGCCCCCCAAAGGTTTTGAAATTAGAATGATTTGACAATAACATGAGTTGCCGAAGGGGGTAAAAAGCATAGAGGAACAAACCGAACCCCCAACACCACCGGGA
>JAOPUA010000055.1:7103546-7116948 GCA_027122455.1 Trisopterus luscus
GATGGGGCAATAGAGAAAATCCAAATCCCAGACAACAGCATATTGACTCATAATCCGTTGTCTGGAGCAAGAAGGCACGCACACACATGCACATGCAGAGAGAGAGAGAGACAGAGAGAGAGAGACAGTGCTCCTGTAATTAACTGAGTGCGCTGGGCCACAGCTGTGAGATGATGCTAGACTTGCAGTCTGTTGACCATTCCCTGGTGAGGAGAAAATGTCTCGGGGAAGGGAGGAAGGCATAAAGCGCGTGGCATCAGCAACTTTACATACAGTGGCTCTGCTCTGCAGCAACCCCTCCGTATTACCGAAAAATTATATATCCTCATGAAGAGCTTGGAGATCGTTGTTTTTGCTTTCCACCTCAAACTTAATAAAGAATAAAGCCTCACAAAGAATTGAATAATCAGCAGTTACCACGGATCCCGCTTTATAATATATATACAGTGTATATTGTGTTAGTGTATGTGTGGGATGTTTGTGTGTTCACCCCCCCCCCCCCTTTGATATCTCCAACAAGACACAGATTAAATTGACAACCCCCCTGTTTCATGTTAACTGTCATGTCGCTGTTGCATTGTGGGTAAAACACTGTGCGCAAGAGAGCGAGGGTGAGAGGAGGAGAGAGCGAGGGGAGGTGTGTGTATGTGTGTGCGGGGAAGGTGTCTACTTGGCGGAGATGGCGAAGAGCTGTAGGAGAGAGGAGCGTAGCGTGTAGGAGTTAGTGGCCTTGAGAATCTCAGACACCCTGAATCCCTTATTCACCCGTGGCTTGGGCTGGTCCCCGGCCGGCTGCACCTCCAGGCTGGGCCTCCTGGAGCCCAGAGGAGGAGCAGGGAGGCTCCCAGGCTCAGAGGACAGGGGAGGAGGAGGAGGAGCCGGAGGAACAGGGGGAGACGCGTCGAAGGAGGCGTTCAGAGAGTCACCGCTGGCACTCTCGGCCGACTGTGAGAGATGGACTGTCTGTGGAGATAAAGAGAGAGAGAGAGAGAGAGAGAGAGAGAGAGAGAGAATCAGAGCCCAGGAGCCTTAAGTCCTTCCAATTTACAAGTCAATCATGCTGAGTTTTACAAGTCAATCATGCTGAGAAGCAGAACAGAGACACACCAAACTATCGTGGGACTGTTTGGTGTTTGTGTGTTAACACACAGAGTGTGTCAGATAGGGGCCGGGGAACATTAATAGAGAAGGGACCTGACAGATGTTCAGACATACGGTGTCTTCACTCTTTACTGATAGGAGAATCCCCTTCAGGACCCCCGTGTCCCACTCAATCACAGCTACAGACAAACACTCCGGCTTCTCACACCCTGGGGCTACAAGCACTCTTCAGTTATAGCCACACCATGCTGGATAAATGAATACAAAATACTGTTTTCATTTGTGGCTGTTCCACCAGACCATGAGACAACCCCTTAGGTCTCTGATGACTGGATCATCTCACAATTATTTGTACAACCACAGAAGTCTGGTGGTTAAGATCTGTCAACAGTGGAAGCTGTTTTCGATTGTGAAAATGCCTGCTATGTGTATCCTGAATACCAATATTTATCCTGCATAGCATAGCCCCAGTTTATGAATTCAGAAGTACGATCATTCAGGAGCAAAGCATGGCGATCAATGATGGCTACTGGGGAGACTGCAGTGAGGACGTGGGGATTGGACCTAGTGCATCTAGTTTGTCAATGCTAAACGTGGCCCTCTGGTTAGTTAACCCAGTAATGAGTGCAGCCATCAGGTGGGCTCACCAGCTGAGAGTGGGACAGGCCCTGGCTGGCCGAGAGGGAGTCCTCCTCCTCTGAGGAGGAGTCTCCAGACTCCTGGTCCCGGGCCAGCAGGCTGAGGCTGGGCAGGCTGGCCGCCAGCAGGTTCTCCTCCAGGGCCGGCGTCTCGCCCTGCTCCAGGCTGTCCATGGAGCGCCTCCGCACCCCCCAGTTGAAGTTGTCCACGCTCTCCCCCTGCAAGGCAGCCCGGCAGGGCCGGGGCGACACGGTGAGGGGGGGGTGGTGGTGGAGGGGGACAGCGGGCAGCAGAGAGACACACATGCATGGATGCTACGCAGGCTACTCGTACAGACAACACGTATGCTCACGCATACACGTGCACAGACACACGTGCACAGACACACACGCGCAGTCACACGTGCGCACATACGTACACATACCCGCATCGGGCATAGACACATGCATGCACACACACACAGACACACACACACACACACACACACACACAGACACACACACAAACACGCACACACAATCACAGACACACACACACACACAAGATACACACGCACACATACTCACAGACTAACACACAAACGAGTGCATACACATGCACACACACCCATACACACACACACACACACACACACACACACACACACACACACACACACAAACAAATGCACACAGGCACATACTCAAACACACGTGCCATGCAGTGCAATGGAGGCCAGGCTGTGGGTCAGTTTCCTGCCCCATCAACCATGTAGAGGAATGGAGTACAGGTCCTCATCCTGGTGTCAAACTACAAACTATTAGCTGTCCTCAAGCAGATACCTTCTGTTGTATCATGGTAGGTAGTGTTTGTAGCCACATATTGATGAATACAGCTACTGGCATGACTTGAGTCATGACTTGAGTCAGGCCAGTCTTGATGCAGTTCTACCTCTGGCCACTAGGTGGAGCCCATGTACCAATAATCAGGTCAGGGTGTTTTATTCATTCACACAAAGTTTGTCTATATTAGAGTTAGGAGTGACATTTTTAATCTAATAGCTGCTTAGCATGTAAACTGCACTTCACTGTACGCCATGCACGCACACACACACACACACACACACAGACACATACACACGCACACACACACATACACACACACACACACACACACACACACACACACACACACACACACACACACACATACACGTAACACACTGCCAACTGTGTGCAGGTAGGACGACAGACCAGGTGTGTCTACAGAGCATTCAGCAGGACTTACCTGGAGCTCCTGGTAGCGTGGACAAAACAGAAAGGAAAGGCAATTACACGGAGAAGAGAGACCGAGAGATGAAATCAGAAGCTTTCATTCCTTTCCTTTCATTCATTTTTGTGTTTGTGTCCGATTGCGCCTAATTTGAGACCCCTTTTTCCCTGGTTATTTGATCTCCACTCATCATGGCAGAACAGATAAAAGAGAAGAATAAAGGTAATTGCCTCTCCCTGTTTGTTGGGATACACCAGCTACTTGTATGCACCTGCCTATCACTAATACAAATAAATGAAAAAGAAAATGAAATAGACGTAATCTCCTCACCATGTGTTCTTAATCCTATGAGTACTCCTAAAAATGACTGCACTCTGTTGAATGTTGATTTTAGATAGGGATTTATAAAACAAATTATACTATTTCAATAATTGTACTTCATTGGAAGTTTTGATTGTTCTTGTCCTCACTCTTAAGTCGCTTTAAATAAGAAAAATAAAAATAGAACCACATCTTTCATGCGTGTGTTCTCTCCTCCATTGTTGTGTGTTATATCTCATTTCCGACCCTTTTCCTTCAGTACTCGACCTCGGCCCTCCGTGACACAAAGTGGGACTTGTCCCTCAAGAGAATCGCCCATCACCTCTCCGTCCTCAAGCTCCACATCCAGGAAGTCAAAGTCCCGGAACACCCTGAACTGCTGCTCGGAGCAGGTGTCCTCCATGTTGTCCGGGTCCCGGGTGCCGTCCGAGGAGGAGACCAGGCTGGGCTGCAGCTCCATCAGGTCCAGCTCCCCGCAGCTGGAGAAGATCACCTGGGACGCGGACACAGAGGAGACAGCAGCGTCAACAGGACCTGATGGTGTGTGTGTGTGTGTGTGTGTGGTTGTCTTAGTGAGTTCTACAGTGTGTGATTTGATGGTTCTGTGGTGTTTGAGGGTCTGGAGGGAACCTACTGAAGGGTTCTTGGTGAGTCCAACCTCTTGTCCACATAAAGACAACACGTCCACCAGCTTCTCCCGAGTTCGCTTCTGGAGGAGGGACATGAGTAATGCGCTTTATATACACAACCAAAACTGGAAAATAGTAAACTGTGCCACGTAAAAATTAAACATTGTAGTTACAAACATTTTAACCAGAATCAAATTAAAATGAAAGACGCTTTCAGTATATAAAGAAGTGTGTTTGGGAATCCAAGGAGAAAATATGCAACATGCAATCCCAGTGTGAGCGAATGGAGACACACGACTCCACTGACAGCCTGCTGACCTGTGAGGACTGTGGTCTCTTCCAGCTGACGGGCACCAGGACGGGCTGGGAGGAGGAGCCGGAGGAGGTGGAGGAGGTGCTGCGGGTCACGGCCAGGGCCCGGTTCTTACCATCGCACCCCGGGGAGCCGCGGGGGTCGTCACACCGCCGACCGATGACGGGCGTCTACCGTCCGGGAGGAGCGAGGATAAAAGGGGGAGAAAGGATGGAGCGGATGAGGAGGAGCGAGGAGGAGAGGAGTAGAGGAGGAGAACGTTTGCCTCCTCCACGGGGAGGAAACAAGGTGGCTCCCGTTTGGCTCTCAGATGTCTCAATGGAAACCTTAAAGCTCCGGTTCCGATCGTAGAACCGAGCAGAACAACAAGGCCAGCAGATGTTTAGCTAAGCTGTTCTCTAATGCTGGTCAGTGCTGAAGGGCTTTTAAAAAGGGGGGAAAAAAAGAACGGCAGGAAGAAAAAAGTGATGTATTTTTTGGATACAAGTCCCTCAACTGTTCTCCTGTTCGATCTTAAAACACACCTAGGAGGTTTTTCCAGTGCGTGTGTTGGGGGGGGTTTACGTCTGTCAGTTTGAACCCTGGCTGTTTTCACACACAAAGGGCGGCAGCAGGCGCTGACATCATTTCCTGCCATTCATAAAGAACACACATAGCTGCCTGTTCAGTTCCCACACAGGCACCACCCTGCGTCTATGGCATCATTCTCCCCAGCCCTGCGTGGCTTAGCTAATTGTGTTTACCTTTTAGTAGCCTTCCAGCTAATCTCACATGGGATGCTGAGAGAGAAAATACTAGCAAACGAGGAGACAGAGAGAAATGTTTCCTCTGCTCAAAGGCCAAATAGCATTCCATGCTCGGAGACTCACCAGCTAGCTCCCATTAGCTTGAAAAAATAACCAAACACTCAAACACAAATGCTTTCTGTACATACCAATCATAAACAATAAAACTCTTCTTACTGCTACTACTACTGCAACTACTACTACCTCTTCTACCACTACTACTAATATTCATATTAATAAAGTGAATAATAAAATAGCAATAGTCATAACATTAATACATGTATTGGTTAGGTTATTAAACTCTAATAAGTCTAATAATAATAATAATTGTCCCAACAATAGTCATACCAGTAATACATTTATACTGATTATTAAACATGTATAATATGTCGACATGTCTGACCTCCGAGATGTCGAAGTGGAAGTGCAGGGTCTTCCCAGGCAGGGCTTTAGAGGAGCGGTCCCATAGCCGGGCCCCGGGCTCCTGGGGGCTGGGCTCGCTGGGGGGGCCGGAGGGCTGCACCAGGCTGGCTGAGCGGGACACCACCAGCTTCAGGATGTTCAGAGCCTCCCTCCAATGGGACGTCTGGACGAAACACACACACAGGTTAACACATGTGAACATGGGCACACAGATGCACACACACACAAAAACACACACACACACACACACACACACAAACACACAGGTTGACACACGTCCATAGAGGCACATGGATGCACACACACAAACACACGCACAAAGGAACACACACACTAACACATGATAGAACACATAGACAAACACGCACCCACAAACACATACCGTAAAAATACACAGACATGGACACACACAAACACACAGAAGTTAGCACACATGCAATCATTGACACACACACACACACACAGACACACACACAACGTTTAAGGCTCAGCGTAGGAAAACGTAGCACAATAGGTATGTATTTATTGGTGTTTAAAGACACCAGTGGTGCTCTATAAAGCCTACCATTAAAACAAGTCAAACATGAAGAGCAAACAGATCCTTCAAGTCTTATTTTAGGGTCAATGTATGGTGTGTGTGTGTGTGTGTGTGTGTGTGTGTGTGGGGGGGGGGGGTGCTGTGTTTGTGTGTATGTGTATGTGTCTGTGTGAGTGTGAGTGTGAGTGTGAGTGTGAGTCTGTGTGTGTGTGTGTGTGTTCTCCCTCACCTGTACAAATTTCTCGATTGTCTTCAGCACCTCCATGTTGAATGGCTTGGCCTGGATTCCAGCCAGGTCCATGTGACTCAACAGGCTGTAGATGATGTGCAGCAGTGTCTGTTGCATGCTGGGAAGTCCCTTCTCCAACAACTGACACCATTAAGAAAGGGAAACATGAGTACCTTTCCCCTTAAATCCAGTCCAATCCAATCCAATTCTAGTACCTTCACTTTGACAAACCTGAACTTGTCAATGCATCTTGTCAGTGCACTTAATGTATGTAAGAGCCAAGAGCTGAGAACTCCGAGCAGAGAGTGGTTTGGCCGTACTCACCTCGGCCATGTAGGTGACCATGCTGAGCGTGATGTCCGGGAAGGCCTCGTGGAGGTAGCGGCACACCACATTCACCCAGGAGAAACAGTCCCGCGTGTACGCGTGTGTCTTATACAAGGTCATCACGTGCGCCAGGTTGGACAGCTTGGCGTTCTTCTCCTCCAGACACACCTGCCGAATACCCAATATGGAAAATGGTTGGAATATGGAAAACGGTTGGAAACCAATGCATGCCACTTTAGATAATGAGATGAAAAATGCTAAAACACGGACCTGTGCTATCCTCTGCGCGGCGTCTTGGCAGAAGAGTGAGGGGCCGTCAAAGTTTTGGACGAGGTGTGGCAGCAGACAGAGGACGTTCAGGGGGAAACCTACGCAGTGGAACAATGACAGAGATGAGCACTCATTCCCACAGGGACACTTCCATCAGGAATCTAAAATGGCCATGCCCCACTGAGACAGCTGCAGCTTGATTAGAAGTGAACGAAAACTGCCGCACATCCGCCATTACTCTGGCAATTCCGATTTCCTTTTTTCATTATATCCAGTTTTTTTTTATTTTATGGCTTATGACTTTTTGTGCTTTAATGGGCTGGGCATTAAAGAGAGACAGGGAAGTGGGTGTAAAAAGCCCCCCAGAGCCATTTTAATTTCTATCACCAAAGAAAATTTTAGTTTTTGTATTTTTCATGGTGAACTGTTCTGCTGGGTGGATGTAACACTCCAACTTGTGGTTTAGGCTTAATCCTGCATACACAATCTGGGACAACACAAATGCCCCTGTCCACCATAAGCAACACATCCCACCTATGGTCTGGGAGCTGTCCACCACCGGCACCCGGGACACGGGCGTGAGCTGGCAGAAGATGTGCAGGGTGAGCTCGGTGGTGGAGGGCGAGGTGAAGCCCTTCAGCAGCAGCTGCTGTAGCCCCCTGAAGCTGCTCCACCTCAGCTGCTCCTGCATCTTCTCCAGCTTCTCCCGGCTCTCCGGCTGCTCCAGGCACACCTGGGCCAGCAGCTTGCCCAGCAGCCTCAGGGACATCTGGTACTCAAACTCAAAATCCGACTCCATCAGCGACACACCCGCCCAGAAGATGGTGGCCAGCAGGTTGCTGGGGTGGTTGGCGTGCGAGGGGTCGTGGAGGTTGTCCCCGGACGAGGACAGCGGGCTGTGGGCGGGCTTGGCCAGGCCGCCGCCGCCGTGCTGGAAGCAGGCCTGCAGGCGGTCCATGGTGGCGCTCCGTGGGGGGTCCGAGCACGAGCGGTCCGCCTCGCCGAACTTCTTGGGCACCGAGGAGCTGCGCTGGTGCCGACTCCGGTCGGAGCGCCGTGGGTTCAGCTGGCCTGTGCTCTTCCGGTTCGACATTAGCCGTACACCGCCACCGCCGACGCCAACGCCAACGCCGCCCAGGAAGTCTGGAGACGACGCTCTGGAGGGGGACATCAAGGCGTTCATCAAGCTCTCTGGGAGACCGTGAGGGTGTAAGGAGAGGAGGAGAGAGGGGA
Source organism: Trisopterus luscus (assembly GCA_027122455.1). Lineage (NCBI taxonomy): Eukaryota > Metazoa > Chordata > Actinopteri > Gadiformes > Gadidae > Trisopterus > Trisopterus luscus. Next base: position 7,111,606 of record JAOPUA010000055.1, read on the forward strand.
GGGGGAGGAGGACGGGTCGTACCGGGTCAGCAGGGCCAGGAGGTCCTGGTTCTTCAGACATTCTGCCAGGTTATCCACCACCGACTCAAGAGTCAGCAGAACCTCCAGCACGTAGCCCTGTGGGGAAGAACGCTCGGTTAACCCATGGTGTTTTTAAGAAAGTTCGGAAAAGTTCTGGGTTTGATCCCCAATGTCAACAGCCCACATGTACACTACCTGCCCCTTAATATTATGCTGAATATAATGCTAGGCACTTAGGATAAAAGCAAATAGTGACTTCTAAGCAAATATCTGCTAAATCAATAAATAGCAAACACACACCCACCAACACCCACATTAAACCCTCCTACTGACCTGGACCTCCTCCCCGTGCTCCCCCACCACCTCCACCAGCCGGGACAGCAGGTCGGACACGGCGTGGGCGGAGAGGGGCTGGCGGAGAGCCCGGTACACCTGGAAGGAGCGGCTGGCGTAGTGGCGGGAGGAGCTGCACAGACCCGTCTGCAGCGCCACCTCGCTCAGCTGCTGCTCCAGGTGGAAGTCTGCACGGTGGAGGACAGACAGGCAGGGGACAGAGCAGAGAGACAGGTAGAGGAACGACAGGCAGGGGACAGAGCAGAGAGACAGGTAGAGGACCGACAGGCAGGGGACAGAGCAGAGAGACAGGTAGAGGACAGACAGGCAGGGGACAGAGCAGAGAGACAGGTAGAGGACCGACAGGCAGGGGACAGAGCAGAGAGACAGGTAGAGGACAGACAGGCAGGGGACAGAGCAGAGAGACAGGTAGAGGACAGACAGGCAGGGGACAGACAGGCAGGGGACAGACAGGCAGGGGACAGACCCACAGAGACAGACAGGCAGAGGACAGAAGGACCCACAGGGGACAGACAGACAGGGGACAGAGCAGATAAACAGACAGTGGACAGAACAGAGAGGGAACAGAACGGTGAGCTATGCATATGCAAGATTGTAATTGCCAGGCTTTCTAAAACATGAGATGTCATGCCGGGCCTATTTGTGACGTGTTATTGTGGGAGGGTACATTCCCTTGGGAGACGCGGACCTGACTTGGAGTCCTTGAACACGGAGATGACGTGTCGCAGGAAGTTGGTGAGCTGTTCGGTGCTCTTGGAGTTCTGGTTCTTAGGTGAGATGTCCTCGTGGCACCACAGGGGTCCGTAGGCTCTGGAGAACCCCAGGGAGAACCCGTTAGAGAACCGCCTCTCCCAGGTTGGTACTGGTACTACTGGTTGTGTTGTTATCCAGTTAAAACCAACCAAAGACAAAGAAGATGCTACATTTTTCCTTCCTCTGTAATGTAGCCCATGGGCATTCAAATCAGTTGCGGGTTTGATTTCCTTCATGCAAAGAGTCAGCTGCGTGAGAATGTTAGGCGCTTGTTGGCTTTTGCATAAAATACAAATTTGGTTTGAAATTGATACGTGAAATTGGCATTTATCCTGTGATAGTCCCTGTCTGAGTGTCAAACCAGTAGGGGGCGTACTAAATCCAGCGACCCGCTCCTCAATACAGGCCACCTTAGGATGTGACTGGCGACCCGGCTAGTGTTGAGAGCCATGATGGAGCCAAGCTGGAGCCACAATGGAGCCAAGATGGCCACTAGCTGGGAGAAGGCCGGTACCTGGTGGTGAGGAACTCTATCAGCTTGTTGGTCTTGTGGTCCAGCTGGCCAGAGGAGTCCAGCTCCTCCTGGGACATGTCGGGCAGGTTGCTGGTGCTCCCCCCGAGGCTGAGGCTGGAGGAGGTGGAGGAGGAGTTCAGACCCGAGTCTGGGACCGGAGATCCCTGGCCCTCCCTCAGGAAGTCAAACCCTCCACCTGGCAGGAGAGGAGGTGGGTGATCATTGGTGAACAGAGGTAGAAGGGAGAATAATGCTGAACAAAACACTTGAAAGTGGAATTCTAATCCACTGCTTAGGTTTTATAGCACTAGGTTGCATCAGCGCGCTGTTACTTTGAAAGGTGCAGGTGTTGATGTACGGAGGGAATTGTGAGTGTGTGTGTGTGTGTGTGTGTGTGTGTGTGTGTGTGTGTGTGTGTGTGTGTGGAGGAGAACCAGGGAGTAGTAGGAGGGGCTGTGTTTTGGCATCCCAGGAATTTGGATCTAATTAGTCCTGTCTACAGGTTCTCCTTCCCCTGGTCTGTTTCAGAAGCCCTCAGGTTGAATATACGTGCAGCGGTAATGGGAACACCACCGAGATAATATCACGTTTGTTTGTGTTTGGAGTCTGTAAAGGACACTCCCAAACGCCGGCAATGCCCAATCAGCCCCACCCACAAACAGGGGTTGAGGAAGCAGGGTCTGAGTTATTGCACAGCCCAGTCTAAGATAATCGACTGCGGCCAACCCTCCTCCATGTTGACACCATGTATACAATATCCCCTGAGGCCTCACTTATATATAAGTGAGGGCTGACCCATCCGTAGGGCCCCATGCGAGTCTGCTGTCTCCTAACCTCTCCTCAGGCGGGGGCGCACACCTTCTCAAAGGGGAGGCCTGGCTTCAGACTACTAGATCCCCAGATACAGTCACACTTAACACCCTAAGGCAATGACAAGCTGCTCCAAAACCTCACTTAACACGCACTGGAGGATTTTTTGTACATTGTAGACGTCACACTGTGTGTTTTTGTTTGACTGGCCTTTTGCATTTAATACATCCATCTTCCATATTTTAAGCTGTACCTGTTTAACTAAATTCATAGTATGGAATCATGAACCTTCTACCTTATGAACAAGTCTTAGCATAGCGTCTTGATTCTTCAAAAGAGAGTCGACTTAGTGTAGCAAATAAATACTCTCTCCTACCAAACAATTTCCAACGCACTAATTCATGCGGATATTCAAAATAAATAACAAGGGACTGAACTCCAGATGTGTGCAGCACCACCCCTACAGAATGACTGTCTGGGTGTGGGTATAAATAGTCAGGTTGGAATGCTTTAATCAAGACCCCTGATGTCTTCTGCAAACAATATTGTTGTTGGCACCGTTTCTAAATATTTCCTCCCCCCTGATAAGGAACTTATCTGTCCTCCCCGACATGGAATGTGAGCTAAATTCCTGCCGGTACTTTGGCCGAGATTAGCCGAGGAGAGGAGCGCTGGGTTAAATGTACAGCTGCCACACAAACGCAGCTTCCCATCTCCCTCGGGGAAGCTCACTTAGTCATCTCACACTCACAGCCGCGCTCTCCCTAGGAGGGTTAATGACTGGTAATGCCTGTTGTTGTTCCCTGTGCCACAATCTGAATGTCCCTCATAAATCACGTTCCTGGAGGTTCTCTGGTGGACGGCGAGGGATGTTGTTAAAGGAGCACAACCTCTTTGTTTCATCCAAGAAGTTTGTATTGGTGTTTTTTTAACCGTAATCATCTATCATTATTTCCATTATGTGTGCAAATATTCCAAATTGCTAGACCGAACTTGTACCCTAAGAGGGATTTCAAATATAAGATTGATAAAGATAAGAGACAGTTTAGAATTAAGATAACAGTGGATCCAGAAGGCAATGTAAGGGGTTGTGAGTGTACGTGTATGTGTTATGTAAAGGCCTGGTACCTGTGGTGGAGCCGTCTGGCTGGAAGCTGGGTCGGCTGGTCAGGGTTCTGCTGGCGTTGACCTCGCGGCTCTGCAGCAGGACCGGGGCGATGCCCTGGAAGTTGTTGTTGCAGGACAGGGTGATGAGCAGGTGGAGCAGGAGACGCTTGCTGTGGTCAAACACCTCGGGGCGGCAGTGGTCCATGCCTGGGGGAGAGAGGGGAGGGGCCTCTGTCAGTTCAAGCTGAGGTCACTTTCCTTGAGAACTTTCTGAACAGCATTTCTGGAGAGATAGAATCTAATTGTCAGGGCGATGTAGGTGTTGAGTTCAGGGTCAGGGTAAGGGTCAGGGTGAGGTACAGTCCTAGGGTCAGGGTAAGGGTCAGGGTCAGGGTTAGGTACAGCCCTAGGGTCATGGTAAGGGTCAGGGTTAGGTACAGTCCTAGGGTCAGGGTAAGGGTCAGGGTCAGGGTTAGATACAGTCCTAGGGTCAGGGTAAGGGTCAGGGTCGGGGTTAGGTACAGTCCTTGGGTCAGGGTAAGGGTCAGGGTTAGGGTTAGCTACAGTCCTAGGGTCAGGGTTGGTGTCAGGTTTAAGTAAAGTCTTAAGGTTACGGTAAGGGTCGTGGTTAAGTACAGTCTTATGGTCAGGGTCAGGGTTAGGGTCAGGGTCGTGGTTAGGTAGGGTTTTTGGGGTGAATGTTGGTGTCAGGGTTAAGAACAGTGTTAGGGTTAGGGTTAGGGTCCAGGTCGTGGTCAGGTATAGGGTCAGGCTGGTGAGGGCGTACCCAGGAACAAGGCGTGCAGCAGCAGGGGGAGGTGGACGGCCCAGTCTGCTCTGACGCTGTGGTCCACCACCATCTCCGTCATGAAGAGCACCGCTATGTTACACCTGTCACAGACAAGACACAATCAAAGATGGAGCCTTGTGTGAACATTAACTCGCACTGGGTTTGATCCCCCAATGTGGCTTATCAGTAGGCTATCCTTAAGGAGGAATAATCTAAACCTCTATCTGCTCCTTGAAGCAGGTAGAGGTTCTATCTCAAATCACTGTCAGTAGCTTAGGATGCTTTGGACGTTTCTACTAAATAGTTGGTCGAGGACATAATGAAACTATTATAGTTTGATAAAAAAATTATACTTTGTCCTACCTGTGCAGTGGTCCTCGGGGGGGGATGGCGGTCTCGGGCAGGAAGTCCACCAGTGGGACCCAGCAGCCTCCGTTGGAAGGCATAGGCAGAGGGTGGGGCTGGTTGGTCTCCACCACCGACACCAGCCACGCGGCGTAGGGGGGCAGGGGGTCGCCTGAGGAGACACACGTGAAATACATGAAGCATGACTATGGGTACTCCAACCCTGGGGCCGCAAGGGGAAGGGAGTTTGAATGGCGTGTAACATCCACCATTTTCCAACCCTTCAGCGTTGACCTGTGTGTGCTTATGTAAATCAGCCCGAAACCTGTTTGCTTATTGGCCGTTTATTTGTCTTGAACAAGCAGTTCTCAGTATTCTGTCCCATTTGACTGTTATTGAGACTTAGAGGTGCAGTGTGCAGGATTAAGTGACGTCCAGGCGTGACAATGCAGAATCTAACCGCTTCTTATTTATTTTCTAACCGCTTCTTATTTATTTTCCACTTTTTCCCACAAGTTTCATTGTTAGTCAGATGCCGAGGCGACTTGGAGCCAGCAAGAGTTGAAACAATCGGTCGGTTTCAGGTCACTGGCAGTGTCTAAGCGGGGGGGGGGGGGGGGGGGCGGGGGGGGGGGGGGGGGGGCGGGGG
>JAOPUA010000055.1:7119542-7132159 GCA_027122455.1 Trisopterus luscus
AGAGAGAGAGAGAGAGAGAGAGAGAGAGAGAGAGAGAGAGAGAGAGAGAGAGAGAGAGAGAGAGAGAGAGATAGAGAAAGGGAGAGAAAGAGACAGAAAAGGAGAGAAAGAGACAGACACAGATAAGTCAGGTAAACATCAGTGAGATTGTTGACAGAAATAAGTGCTGCTGATTTGACCCAGTGTTATTGATGGTGCTTTGGAGGAGCTATTAGAAGATGTGCTTTTTTGTCACAGTTGCTTATTGTTTCAATGGGTCGTCAAAGCAACAGTAATGAAAAAGTGCTGAGGGGTTTTAATTTTAAACACACACACACACACACACACATTGACTCGTGCGCGTGGTCACCTGAGAACAGAGGCAGGGTGAGTTCGGGGTACATCCTAGCCAGCTGGCAGGAGAGCTGGGCTAGAGAGACGCTGTAGAGAGGGGGAAGGGGCCGGTGGGTGCCGTACAGTATACTGCTGGCCTTCTGCTCCCCAATTCTCTTAGAGTAAACAGACAGCTTAACTTCAAGAATCTAGCAGGATGGAAAGAAGAGAGGGGACTTAAGTCAGTTAAAAACATATTGGGAGAAACCGGAGCAATGGTTTGTGGCCTGGCCTGGTTTGAGGTCTGGTTTCTCGTGAGTTCTTTACCTGCATTAGCTGCATGGAAATCTCATAGATTTCCCTACTGGAGTCCGATGCTTTGAAGAGCACCAGGTTCAGCAGGGTCACCATGTCACATGGGTAGTTCCTGCATGTTGGGAGAGAGGGACGAGAGAAGGACGTTTACATTACGGTCCCTCCGCCCCGTGTAGAAATATGGGCTTTGTGTGAGAGGGGTTGACCGTTGCGGGTAAAGTGTGAACTCCTTTGCAGAGATCGATAAAACAAGGAAGGGAAGTGTAGAGAGGGATGAATGGAGAGCGAGCCCGCTAACAGGATTAGCGGAGGTGGAGAAGTGGAGCTGTAAGATCGCTGGCCACAGCCGTTCACACCCTATCGGAGGAAATGTGGAACGAGGCTGGAGGCTGAAGGCACCCGTGACAGGGATGCTGCGTCGCATTTCAAACAGGCTGGGAAGCGAAAACCACAGCGGAAACCACAAGATTTAACTACAATTTGATGTGATGTAAAAGTGAATTTCATGGTCCTTTGCTCTGGAAAGCTGCATGAGATCATCGTCTTGATAGGCCGTAACTTGAACCACAAATGATAAATAAGTAAAACGAAACAACAAAACAAAATTATTTGATCTACAGGAAACACATTAACAATCAGTTGTCAACCGCTGTCAGGACGGTTACAGTTTTTAAAAAATCATTAAAAGGCCCCATTAACCTCAAGAACAAAAACACCACATGACTCCTGTATGGGGAGCGCAGAGGGTATGCCCCACCTGCTTCCACAGACGGTGGCGATGGCTTTGAAGCAGCCGGACGCGAGCTGGTAGGAGCCGGTGTAGCAGCGGTCCACAGCCCAGTTGAAGAGGTGAACCTGCTGGGCGTTCAGCTCCAGGAGCAGGATGACCACCTCACAGCCCAGCTGGTGGACCTGAGAGGAACACACGAGACATGACTATGGCTGTGTTCCAAAACATCCATCCTATTGCTACTTCGTTGCACGTTGATGCAACGCAAAGGGGGTTTACGGACCCCTTGGGGACCCTCCTTGCGTCCACCGCGTGGGCCTGACGTGCGCCTTCCAAAAATTTTAACCTTGTGCCGAGGCGACGCAGCAGGAAGGCCGGTGATTGGGCCGCTCACTAAAACCCGAGCGCAGAACCAAAACAGGTTCACGACTGCGTCGTAGTGTCTGCGTGGTCCTCACGTTGGGTCGACGCGGAACCATAATCAGCCCTTAAGACAGTAGGAGGTGCAGTAGCAGAGTGTTTGACTGTGGATGATCTGGGCCCAGCACAATCTTGCACAGACTTGAAGATTTAAGGACTATTTATGTCTGAAGAGAGATAGAGGAGGAAATAAAAAACAAACTAAATGATACACTGATGTAGCTTTGGTCAGAAGCTGCTTAAGACTGCTCCTCTATCTTACTAGCTATTAGGTCAGTCACATCGGGAGATTTATAAAGTGAGGGCCAGTGAGAAAGTGATAGCTCCGTATCCCGTTTGTCTCTGGTGTCTCATGTATCCGCCATGTTTGGTTTGGTAAATCAAAGGTTGATCCAGTTCACAAAGGGAGGCTCTCTAGGGAGGCATCCCGTTTCGAAAGATGAAGGTTTTTTGGGGTTTGAAAAGCGTGTCCTGGTTTTGATGCGGCGCAGGGAGGGATCTATCATGCCATGCCAAAAGGAAGATGAATAACTTCTGTTCTGGGCAATATGCCAAGCCAATATCATCTATTCAACCCACACCCATGTAATGTAAACACAGACGCACTAGCTGAAAACCAACTTTACTTCTTATGAAGAGCGAATCAACTGACACACAGAGAAACGTTGTCACGCTTTGTGCCTCAATAAACCAAACGCCTAAATGATTAAATTACCGTCAACATAAAAGCCATCTTTCCCCTGGCTGCCAGGCTCTTGGGCAGCTCCGTGACTAGCTCCCGGTCAGCGTTTGTATCTTTCCCCCTTGATTCGGGGGCCCCCGAATGCCCAGCGATCAGAGGGCCGTTTCTGGGTCGGTTCTTTGTGTCAATACAACGGCGTGATGAATCACCAGCCACTTACCCGCTGGTCCTGGCAGGCCAGTATGTTATCCAGCCACTTATAGAGGTAGCCGTCGGGCGACAGGCCAACGTTATCAAACGCCGGACCACAGCACAGCACCGCAGACATGGCCTGGAAGGGACCGGGGGGGAACAATTAAAATGAGACACATTTAGAAGAAGAAGATAAACGGTTATTTCAGGAAACTATTCCGTTCAGGGAGAGTGAATTGTTGTTTTTTGGGGGGTTGGGGAAGGGGGGGACATCTGAAATGGACTGTAGCGATGCTATTTTAGAGGCAGCCAGGATCTTGAAAGCGTGAGAACGTCTGGGGTAGGCAGGAGAAGGCTGAAATGTTATGGATGGCATTTTTCAGTGTTGTTTGGTGCTTGTTTGGTAAGTCGTACACGTTTATGTCTATCAAAGCATTAGGGTACTTGTAGGGTCACAACAACCTGAGAAGAAGTGGTTGGCTAGTTTGAAACATTTGCTTAAGGTAGATTGGTTTGAATACATCTTTTCTTGCAGGGGTGTATGAAGAACAATGTCTTTATTTTATAATTAAAGTTATTTTGTTTCCTTCTGCGCTGCTGATAACAGTCCAGTCAAGAGAATATTGTCTTAAAAGTGTCATAAAACCTAAATGAACAAAGGGTCAACACAGTCTAAACCAAAGACTAATTACACTCCTCAAAAACACTAGGAATTCTAGGTTATGGGTCAGACATGCTTGCTCTTAAAACCATAGCATGGCACTTCGAAGCACCAAGCAATGCAGCACTCATTAACAAAACTTTGTTTTGTTAATGAGCTAAGCTGTTTACAGCCGATAGCAGTCTCCTAGCAGCGACCTGATATGCTCCTGCGTTAACGGGGGCTATGTGTCACCATTGCAATGACTTTAACCTCTATGTATAGACTATGGCACAAGCTAAAATTAGAGGATAAGACGTTGAGGGTTCCAATTTAGCTTTGGCTAAGTCATGAAAACAAAGTTGGCTAACAGCAGTGAAAGAAAATACATAATTGAACTGTGCATTATATTGAACAGATGGTAGCTAAATGCCTGATGTATACTTAATGTGTTGTAAACCATTAAGATCAATCTACCTTCTATGCAAAGAAAGACTTTGGTCCTAAAGGGGAAAATAGAGGTTGAGGAGGTCATAGAGAAGGGCCTGAGTCACCCAGTGGGTATCATGCTTCCATTTTGGATGTAAACGCTAGCTGGGTGGGGGAACTGAATGCAACTTTCCAAACAGAACCAGGGTGGGTGGCTTACCTTGGTACCCAGGTACCTTACCTTGAGGGCACAATACTGATATCTGGTGATTTGGTGGTTCCTGTCGCTGTAGCGGTCCAGCGGGGTGAACATGATGCTGAACGGGCCGGCCCATTGGCTGAAGAGGATGAAGAGGTGGTGACGAAGACTCTGCTGGGGGAATAGGAAGCGCCTGTGGTGCACTAGAGAGAGAAGAAGCAGAGGAGGTGGAGGAGAGGGAAGCATGAGTCAGCAGAACTAGCCAGAAGCGCTAACGCTAAGTCCTGTGCCAATGTCTGTCTCACTATGCTGAGTCACCATACGTAAGAGATATATATACTATTTTTAACGATATATAATATTAAATAATGTTCTCAGAGAGTGGGCTGTACTTAAAATTAACCTTCAAGACTGAAGACAAATAGAACAGAAACCAGGTGTAATACATCTGATGATTTAATGTCTAATTCATGCATAACGTCCTACATCTTGAAATGCAGTGCTGTCTTTAATACACAGGTTGGAATGAAAATGGTATTCCCTTAATGTTTTAATGTCTTAATGTCTTGTTTTTGTTCTGATTGTATACATCCATTAAAAGGTTCCCTTCAGCGAGAGGGGCTGAGAGCTAGCTCAGTGTGAGTGATCACCTGCCTTAGCCTCTCCAGAACTCTCTTCTTAATTCATAAACTATTTCTGGAACCCGTTCCCTGGTAGGATATGTCCAAACGGAGATCAATGTTAAAGTTCTTCTGTTAGACTGTAGGGACTGTACAGCACCAGGCTGGGACAGATTGAGGGCCCGTTTTTAATAATTCATAATCCTATAATGGCCAGCCGGGATGCTCCACTAATGGACTGACGGATTCTAATAGACATCCTCCCTCCAGAAAGAGTTTCAAAGTGAGCCGATACTTTCAGTGCGGTGATTTGCACGACGAGGTTAGCCGGAGGGTAGAGAATTGTTTTCATAGTTGTTGTTGTTGTTTAAATTAAAAAAGACAAATCTAATGTAATAGTAGAAATAAATGTAATGTTCAGGAGGTTGGAGGATGCATTTCTTCATCATAAATATGAATTGAAATATAAGGTACAATGATGCGTTTTCTCAGAGCAGATAGTTGTGTACTACCAGAACAAACAAATCAACTTTTTTCCTTATTCTCTAAAAGTAAAAATATATTTCCATGAAATGTAATGTATCAATTTCATTTTCTTAGAGCTGCGCTCAACAGCGCATTGATTAAAGCGCCTCTACCTGGGACGCACTGCACCATGTTGGCCACCATGGTGCTGAAGTGGGCCCGGATGTCCTTCAGGATCTCGGCGTCTTTGTCGTTCTCCGCCTCCAGCAGCATGCGGGTCATGTCCACGTACTCCAGGAACAAGGCGCCCAGGGCCAGGCTGTCCCGCTCCAGCGCCCCGCTGGTGCTGTTTCAAACAAACATCCCTGTGTGTGAGAGACACACCGTGGAGGAGCCTCTCGCCCCAGGAGGCCGCCAGAGCAGAGAAGGGAGGACATAGTGGCGGAACAGGGCTACCTGTCGCTGATGACGCCGGCGTCTGCCAGTAGCTCAAAGATCCTCAGCAGCTGCAGCCTCAGCAGGTCTCTCCGCTCACGACGCTTCTTGTTCTGGGTCAACGAGACGGGACCCTTTACTCAACCCACCAACCGGTCATCTATCAACCGACTTAACCCCTTTGAACCAGCCATTCATCGACAAACCGACCGGCGGAACAACCAATCCACGACCAGACGTACAAATAGTTACCGACCAACAAGTGCACCGTCAAACCAACTAGCCATCCAACTAGTCAGTCAGCTACCCAGCCAGTGAGCTAACCAGCCAGTCAGTCGGCCAGCCATACAAACGACCAGCCAGTCAGTCAGCCAACCATGCAGACAACCAGCCAGTCAGTCAGCCAGCCATACAAACAACCAGCCAGTCAGTCGGCCAGCCATACAAACAACCAGCCAGTCAGTCAGCCAGCCATGCAAACAAGCGACCAACCTCGGGTCTTCGTTCTAGTGCTTCCTTCATCAAGGGATGCAGCTCCTCCACCAGCTCCCTGTGTGAAGACGTACAGACTCAGGGCTCCAGCTGAAACAGCCTAGCACTACTCGTCACTACAGTACTGAGGAAGAACTCAAGCTAACTACTACTAGTAAATATTGCATTTGTTTTTTGGTTACAAACTGAACATATTTGGGTTAAAATCTTTTCCAGGAGGGATGGGCCATAAAATGGCAGGAATCCTGTGCTCCACTGTAATCCGCTGCTGAGCTCCTCTAAACCCGGACCAACACAGGACCCCGCGTCTTTTAATTACTGGGAAAGTAACGCATTGTGTGGTGATTTCCATGTCAATGCTTTTTGCCCCATTAACAAAGACCAGATTAATCATGGCCCCGAAATAACGCTCAGCTAACCTGTTTCAACTGGATCTGAACACTCAAGGTTTCCCTAATTAACATCCAAAACACTGACATAATGCCTGTGAACTGTATATGTTTCTATTGTGACGGGTCTCTGTGTCTCACCTGAAGATCAGGGAGTTGGTGCGGCCGAAGCTGAGGACCAGAGCCTCGGTCAGCTCGATGCTCTCCGCCCTCATCAGGGGAGCCAGCTGCTTCAGGAGCCAGGCCACGGACGGGCTGCCGATGGCCTGGTGGAACAGGGTCAAACACAGGTCACATGACTGGAGCAGCCAATCGGAAGGATACAGTTTTTTATCTCTTTGGAACAAAAAGCCCCAGTCACCCCAATCACTTACAAGTGAGACTTTATAATCATAGGAAGAGTGCAAAAGAGTGCTGCATGACCAAATACAGGTATCGTAAAGTCAGAAAGTGACGGTCATCTGTGCGCTTCGTATCCCCTTCCCACAGTGTGTAACCTGACACCCAGTGAGGTCAGACATCAGCTCCGGGCTCAACACCTGATCCTCATGGGGGGGGGGGAGGGAGGGGGCGGGAGCAGAACAAGGAAAACAATGGCTGGTTGGAGGCAGTCGGAGGAGGAGGCAGGCACGGCGGAGGTGAAGGTACCTTGTTGTCGTGGAGAAGGACGCCGCTGCCACCGCCGCTGCTGTCAGCCGCGCCGATTGTCGCGGCGACATCGGGCGTGGAGGCTCTCAGGTGGCCGGGGCTCATGATGCTGGGCTTGGCCACGCCGAAGCACAGGATCAGGTAGTTCCTCCACAGTGCCACGTAGCCGTCGCCGCCCGCAGACGTGCTGGTCTTCTTGGCGTACACCGGGTTGCTGAGCAGGTCAGAGCGGGGAGAGGAGACGTTACGAGAGCCGAATCTGGGCGTGGCTATTGTGTAGAACCCTGCGCATTCACTGTTCAGGAGGCTCTCGTCCAAAGGGAAACTGAGATAAGTGTTGTGGAGAGGCAGGGCGGGGTTCGGGCATCTTGCTCGAGAAAGCCTCCAGCTAGAAAGGATCCTTTCGTCTGGAAATCAAACACCCTCGGCAATAAACTACCCTGTCAACAGTGGGTTGAAAGCGAGAGGGAATGACACGTAACCTAGGACTTCAGGCTGGAATGGAGCCTGGGTACAAGTTGTATTGCTTATGTTATTGGCACAACCAGCATAGCTGAGGCAACGTTTAGAAAGCTTTCTGTGTTCCCCTGAATGAACCTAACCCTGGGGTGTTAATCTCATATCAGCACAGTACAGACAAGAGCAGATGACAAATGCTAAAAGGCTCACGCTGTAAGCTGTCTGAGTGTGGATGAGCATGTCCTGATCCCGTTGTTACACTAAAGAACCAGGGATGGAGAGGACAGAGGGTGGAGGTGGTGGGAGTGGTGGTGGTGGTGGTAGTGGAGGGGGAGGTTGCGATGGTGGTGGTGGAGGTGGATGCCGGGGGGCTTACTTGGGGTCGACCAGGGGCATGAGCAGCTGCATGCGGGTGAAGGCGTAGGGCCAGGCGTAGCTGAGTGCGGTGGGGCAGTGCTTGGGCAGGTTGTCCTGACGGAGGAAGCTGTATAGGCACAGCACCCAGGGGTCCTTGACGGACTGGGCGAAGATCCACACGTGAGAGGGGCTCCGCACGTCGTAGGGATTGTTGACCAGTAGGGCGTTCCACTCCACCAGCCACTGGAGGTCCACGCTGTGTCCAGGTGGGACAGAGGCCTGGGGGCCACGAGGGAGCAGAGCCAGGAGTTCAAGGGTCAAAAGGTCACAAGCGTCAACGATGAAGTCAGAAGAAAGTTTTTTTCTTTTCTTTTGGGTGACTGGTGTTAATGTATAAAAATATGTACGCAAACTATTATTATTATTATGCTGTAGGGATTTCCATATGAAGGTAATTCTCTGCTGCCTTAAACTCCATCACCCAGGCAGCAGAGGGATAGTGCATTCCTAATGCCACACTGGATAATTCAACACTTGGTTGTGCTTCCGAAGACAAGACACAGCAGTTCTTTGTTTCCCTCCACATTAAAGACTGAATACATTAAGATGCTAATCTTAATGGATTGTAATGAGGGATTGAAAGCCATTTGGTTAAGTGAGTGAATAACTCACCGTGTCGGACACCGCCACGTTGATGAAGCTGTCCAGGATCACAGGGCTCAGCTGGTCCATGATTTCAATCATCGGTTTGTTGTCATCCTTCAGTTGAAAAGAGATTAAAAACCCACAATTACTATTAAGCACCCTGGTTACTGAACAACAGCCTTGCATCTCTATTTGGTTTTTATCTCCATGGAAATCGCCTTTCAATACATTTTTTAAACATGAACTGAACATCCATCCCAAACTAGACCTAATAAACATCAGTGACCAAGGAGATTTGAATTTCACATGATTATCCTTCCTTTGAATCTTTTTGGCTGAGGCTGAGTCACGTACCTCCGTCTGCCCCAGGGCCATGAAGAGGCAGCGCACCTCCCTGAGGATGCAGACTGCCAGACGGCGTGTGCTGAGCTGACAGGAACAGAGGAGGACCAGCGCGAGGCCCTCCACCGCGTGCAGCACGCCCGAGTGGGAGCCCCGCTCGGCCGGGCCCCTGGGGCCGCTGGGGGCACCCTGTAACAGCTGGCAGGGACAGAGAGGAGGAGGAGCGGGTTCATATTGTGGTGGTGGTGGTGGTAGGGTGACTACTGCTGTTGTGACCCTTTTACTTTGAATTTACTTTGGAGGAGACATGTCAGAGGCTTGTTAGGTCATACCGCAAGGTTGTGAAAAGCAAAGCAAAAATTTATTGCCTTAAGAACATTTTCAGAACTTTATTGCTTATTGATGGTGGATGTATGGTTCAATAATAAGATAAGATAACATATCCCTTTGATGAACACTAAGAAAGTGACAGAGAAAGGTAATATAATTGGGCTGATTGAGAAGAAACCTTCAACTAGAAAAGCTGTGAAAGTGATGAGGGAGAGTGTTGAGTGATGTACAAATTGATTGACTGATTGTTTGAGGAACATTGAAAGAGTGATGGAGAACGTATCAAAGTCAACCGATTGAGCAGGAACATCGGCGTAAAAAACCCTGTGAAAGTGACGTAGTGACAGTGTTGAATGGACATGTTGCTCAAGTGTTATTAAGCTCTACCTCAGCTGTGTGTATCTTAGCCGTTTCCTGGCTCCTCCCAGGGGCGACCAAGGCCAGCTTCCATTGGGCGAGGAGCTGCAGGAGCAGCTTGAGGGAGGTGTCCAGCATGCCCTGGTGGGTGTCTTGGACCTCCCGCAGCAGGAAGTTGGTGAAGCCGAACAGGACGTCGTCACGCCAGTCGGGGAAATCCACCAACAGACTTTGCAACGAGTTCTGGGCGATGAGTCGCAGCTCGTCATCCATGTGGATGGTCAGCCTGCCCAGAAGAACCCCGACCAATGAAAACACGTTAATGAAAGCTTGTGTATACAGATACTGTATGGAGAGAAAGAAACAGAAACACTTTATAGTGCCAATGAAATAAATTCATTTTTAGAATAAAATCTTTACAAAAAAAATGAGGAGCTGTCTACAAAAGAAAAAGGTGCACATTATGGTCGTCTTTTTTTGTGGTCCTCAATATTATGACCACAAAATTGATTGCACATGGAGTGAAACCTAGATTTAATTTGTCTCGCAGAGTTTGGAGCCGCTGAATGTCGTGCTAGCGTCTCAACTCACACCTCTGTGTAGTTCAAGCATTTCCAGTTGACTGTTAGCTGCAGCCACACTTAGCACCGCCGTGTAAAGATGGAGTTCGCTGCGCTGATACATAATGTAATAGACACTTGATGTTCTAGTTTGGACTGCAGTCTCAGTCACTGCAACAAGCCTTTAAATGGCATCTTGTCAAAGGGTATTTTCATGTTGTGGAAAATTAACCATCAGCAAAATTTACATGGTTGACACCGTTTTTTTGTTAGATGTTACATTCAAATGTAAGAATATTTCCTTTACATTAGCATTTCAACCTGATTTTCTATTTTATCTTTTTTTTGTCTACTCACTCATTTCTATCTTCATTATTTTACCCGTTTCGATGTGTAGCACATTTGAACTTATTTTTTAAATAAAAAACACGTTTATAACAAAAGCTTGTAAATATATATTGCTTAAAGAGAAAAAAATTTTTTTTCATTCATTAATTAATGAAAACAATTCACTATGAATAAAGTGATTATTGTTGATAACGGACCTGGAGAGTAGGTCGACCAGCTCCGGCCTGGACATCCCATCCGGAAGGATCCGGGGAACCGCGGCAACACAGGTCCTGAACAGGTCGATCCTCGGCTTCCTCTCTCCTCTGTGGGTCAGAACATTCTGGGTTCACGCTCCATCTTTAGGGGACCTTTGTGTTTCTAGTGTTATTATTAATACTATTGCTACTGCTTACATTACTGCTTAACAGTTACCATCATAAATCAACAATAAACAATAATCCTCATCATCGTCATCATCACCGCCATATCATCGTACCATGGTAATAATAATCGTCAACATCCAGTCTCATAAATAATGTTGATTGTTATTATTACCAACTCCGTCATACAGTGCTAACTGCTAACACTTGCATCAGCGCTGTGTGAGTCACCAGCAGAGGGCTTTCTGCAGAGCTGTGGACTCACGTGATCATCTCCTCAGGCTCTTTGTTCAACATCTGGACGTTGGTCATCATCATGCAGCGACCCACCTCCTTGTCCAGGTGTCTCAGCATGCTGTCGATGGCCTTCCGCACCTGGAAGTAGTACTGGAACATGCCTGTAGGCGGCGAGGGGGACATTAAAAAAATGTGTCATCATCTAAGGTACTGGGTTCGATCCGCTGTGTCTGCAGCCTCACTAACCTCTACTTGCTTGTTCTTTCATTGTTAGTCGCTTTGAATGGACTCGCATGCTAAATTACTAGCTAAGTAGTTAACAGTAAACAGTAAACAGTCAACAGTAAACAATCAAAGCTAGTTGACTTTGTTCTAAGGCTACATGACTCATCCTGTCCTATGCCCTAGAGTCCTAAGCCCTAACTCCTAAAGACCCCCCCCCCCCACCCCACCTATGCCTTTGGCCTCTCCGTCGGTGAGGGTGGTGCTGAGGTAGGTCTTCTTGACACGCAGTGTGTTCCCAGAGGGCATGGTGCAGCCGGTGTTGGGCATGGGGGGCTCCCCGTCCTTCTGCTGCAGCTTGTCAGCGATGACCAGGAACGCCCGCAGACCGATGTTCATCCTCTGGAACCACAGGCACCACGTATCCATGGTTACTTCACCAGCCACGGCTGTGTGTGTGGTCGTTACTTTTACTTTTCTTATTTAGAATTTAGAGAATTATAGTACGATATAATACTTTGATTATCATTCTACGTATAACAAAACAAACATATAATACTGACAAATGGTAATAGAGACAAGTAAAAAATAATAATTATTGTTTTAAGATTAGTGTGATTCAGCGGTTGAATAACAGTTTAATTGTAGGGTCCATTAAATCTTGTGTGCTCGTAAAATTCATTTCAGTATATGTGATAATAGGTGGCAATTATGGTTGATATCCCCTCAACACCATTGGCCAAAAGAAGGATGAAACCCCAGTAGACTGAGGTCTCAAAATGTTCTAAGGCAGATGAAGTGGAAGATTTAGAAACAGCATACCTCTGGATTAAGACTAAAGGCCTTCGCTGGTTTTCCAACACTGAGTAGGTCGAAAATAATCTCTCTCATGGCGAAATCCAGTCTCTCCTGCAAGTTCCCAATAGAGAAAGCATATACATATGTTACATTCACATCAATAGCTCCCAAAGCCTGGTTATGTCTGCACACAAAGTACGTCTGTGACCCAGGTGTGTTTGATCACTGTCCAGGGTTCTGTCTCTACCTGGGCAATGAACTGGATGATTTTGACGAAGATGTTGAGTGGCATGTCTCTGGGGACCACACTGCGAGATCCCTTAGGGAAGAGAGTGGAGACGATGGTGCTGAGGCGGCTGCAGACAGAAGAACCAGAGTTAAAGAACACACGCAGAGCAGGTTTCACAGACACATGCTCAGCAAATGTTGGTTTTGCATGTTTTTATTTGAAGCCTCATTCAATTACGTATAAAATGTATAACATATAAACAAACATTAACATATAGACCTATATGAAAATTGCATACATAAACATAAATGTAAATTACATAGTATATAAACATATTTATATAGAAATGGCATATATTAACATATATATATATATATATATATACACATTACACATATATATA
>JAOPUA010000055.1:7143805-7154614 GCA_027122455.1 Trisopterus luscus
CACATATTTTTTCTTTGCTTGGGTGGGGGGGTTTGGTTGTGGCCCCCCCCCCCCCCCCCTCTCTGTGGAAAGCAGAAGGTGAGCTGAGGCCAGGAGCTAAGGAACATGGTTGTGTTTACTGTAACCCAGAGAACACCTAACAGGGGATGGGAGAAAGGCATCCAAAGCCTTAGCCACTTCATTCCCAACATGGTGCTCATTCCTAGGGCAGTCTGCGCAGGGGGGCAATATCCTGCCTGCATGCCCTGACGTTGGTGTACCCTCTCCTGACGCTGGAGAAACGCATGTGTGGAAAGTTAAAACATTGCGGTGGGCAGCTGGTGTTTTCATCTGGCAACTGAAGCTATTCGAGCTGACCTTCGAGGGAATCTGTGCAGCACGTGACCAAGAGTGCACCGGTGATACGTTGAATAACACATGCCGTCGGATCAGTGTGCGCAAAACCGAGCGTCCGCGGCAAGATTTGATCTCGGTCAACATACAACGACGTTAGCAGAAATAAATGGTGGAGGACGGTCAACGCATTTCTAATAAGCATTGTGATAAATGTTCACCTAGCATGAATCAATGCTATGGTTAGCTGCACTTCAACACTGTCAAGTGCCGGATGAAACAGAGGCTATTTCGACTGGAAAACTACATTGATTACACAATGAAAAGGGTCCCACTTTCTCCAGTGTTCGGGTGTGTGGGCGTGTGGCTGCGTGGCTGTGTACAACAACAAGAAGACTGAAACAGGAATGATTTACTGTCACATATCACAGCTTGTAGAATGTTATTGCCAAAACATGTAATTGTATACCAGAGAACATTTGTTGGCCAACAAAGCACCATTTCACACACCACACATCTCTATAAGCGTAAACACGTCAGTAGAGTATAAGAGTTATAACACGTTGATGTGAATAAATGTATCATTATTGTAAATATTCAAGGTATGCACAGTATTAATATAATCAGTATCATTTTAAATATCTCATCTGTTATTAGACATTTGATATGCAAATTATCAAACTAACTATCCAAATTATTTTTACACATTAATACACATCATCAGCAAAAACGATTTGTACTACTATAAAATACTGTATGATGATCAAGTGATCATTGATATTGTCAATTTCCAGCTCTATAGCCCAACGACAGTGAACTATTCTACTATTTTCTATGCTTAATTGATTATAATGTTTCGTGTTTTTTATATTTCTTATTGAAAAGTTGCAAGCATATAGATTTACTAGAAAATCCACATAAACAACAAGGTGTAGCATTTTCAATGATACCACTGTCATGAATGAGGTCATCACAGGAGCTGTAAACTGATGTACTACTGTAGTAAAAGGGGGTGGAAGTTAAATTAATGAAACGTTGAACTAAACTGAAATATTTGTCTAGTGACGCTGACTTCTGCTCCATTACACTAATCCAATCAACAGTTAGTCCAAAGAACTTCCTCTTCATTCAATTACTGCTAATGTGATCATTCCTTTATCACCCCTAACACCTTCATATCATTAGGTCTCGTTACTGCTGCAGAGACCACTCGGCTAACCTGTGACACAGTAGGAAGCTGTAAATGATCATCTTTAAACAACGTTAGCAGTGTCATCATCAATGCTAAAGGAAGCATCGCTCTTAAAGCAGATCGAGATGATAAAGCTGGAAGGAAGAAGTGTTTCATCCTCTTTAAGGAAGTAACCCTTTGAACTGAAACCTTAGGAAGCGACACAGAAGTCATCCCTGGGTCAGGGGTCAGGGCTGTGACTACACCCCTGACCAATGAAACTAATGAAAATAATAACAACAATGAACCCAGAAACAGGAAAAACTACAGGATTGTCATTTCAACCTTGCTGAAATGAAACCTTGACATAGTAGTCATGGAGTCACGAAAGATACTTCTCAACAAGGCAAACCTGCCATAAGACTATTGAACCCTTTAGGGCAGACAGACAGAAACAGGAAAGCCAAACGCTAGAAAGAAAGATGATTCTAGAAACGTATGGTGGATCTACTTTGCCCGTATCCAACATGGATCAACCTGGACAGCGCCAGGATTGGCCACACACACACACACACACACACACACCCCCACACACATGCCAAGCCAGGTCAGGCATGCTGCTGCCCCCAGGGTGTCAGACACCTACCCAGGCCCTTGATGAAACGGATAACGCTGGCCTTACTCCAGCACACAGCCATGCCATCCATGGCGGGGAAGGACGATAAGGGATCCAGGGTCACGTCCTGAGTCAGGACACTAGAACAGCCCGCATGCGTCCGCCTGTGCTGCCGCTGTGCAGCGAGTGCAGCCCCGTGGGAGTGTGGCAGTAGCAGGACTCGGAGTGGAAGGAGAGTGTGCGTCTGTCTGCCTTCTATTAGGGGCGGCGGTATACCTTGTGACCACCCAGTGCCTTCCAACAGTGAAGGTCAGACGTGCATTTTTAGCCGCGGCTCAACTCACCAGTGAGGTCTAACATGCTATGGTGGCATAGTTGCGTGGCTATATTTATCCTGCTGTACACTCTATACTAACAGATTCACTCCCCCTCCCTGCTCCAACCCGTCCCCCAAACACCCACCCCCCTGTCTGTCTCTCTGGCCACGAGGCACAGACCAGCAGCGTGTAAACACCTCATTCCTAGCAGCGCTACCGCAGATTCCTTTATGGGAAAGTTTGTCTGAATTTCCTGCTACAACAGAGCTTTGCAAGACAAATGTACAACTTTAGCAAACTAATAGAAAATCAGCCTTCAACTGTTCCGGGGATGATTTTTACTGGAAAGTTGTAAAGAGTGTCAAAATACTTCCCCTGAGATCAAATCCTCTGCTTAAAATTGCACTTTTTTAATATCAAAGATTGAAATACAAAATAGCTACAGTGCATTCTCATGGTGTAGACTTTTTGAGCACCCATCAAGCCCATATCAGCATTCTGAACCCAGGGCTCCATATTGTATTTGAGGGAAAACATGGCATTTATAGAAAATAATACAAAGGGCATATTTAATAACAGTCTGGAGAGTGGAGAGGCTGTGTGAATGGGGTCTTGTGTTGCTTGATTTCAGCCAAATAATAAAAGCCAAACAAACCAGACAATGCGCGTGGTAACGGAGCCGGCTGTGGCGCGCGGAGCAGCGCGCCCTGAGCAGAGAGCGAGTCATGTGACCGTGGAGACAAGGGGCCGGGCCGCTCTGTTTATCAGCGCATTACATCATCGTCACGCAGAATCTCCCCGGTGCAGCCGAGCTCCCCACCGCACAATGCTGGTGGCATGACAAGTGATTCTCACACACACACACACACACACATAGAAGCACATACAAACACACACACACACACACACACACACAGCCAACTGCAAGCAGCATGACAAGCAGTTGTCTTATACAACCACACACACGAGCAGAGATTTACACACACATGCACCGGCATAAACACACAATTACTTGATCAAAAATGCTTTTATACTAATAACCTGAAATATGAGAAATTCCCCCTCGTATTTCTGCTAAGCATTAACAAACACAATGAGCTGTGTTACCAGGGTACAGTAAAGACCTCAAGGTTCACCTGGAAGTCAAACCACTCAGTATAACCAGCAGAATGAGCTGTGTTACCAGGATACAGTAAAGACCTCAAGGTTCACCTGGAAGTCAAACCACTCAGTATAACCAGCAGAATGAGCTGTGTAACCAGGGTACATTAATGTACCCTGGACGTGGAACCAGTATAACCAGCAGAATGAGCTGTGTTACCACGTTACAGTAATTACCTAGAGTTGTTCACCTGGACGTGGAGACCACCCCTCCATCCCATGTGCTCTGAGGGCGGTGGATAGTCATTGGAAAGAAAAGTCACATGACATCACCTAAGGGTGGTGGCTAGCTCCTTTATGGGCATAGCTGCATAGGCCAGCCATGGAACAAACACACTGTTTAGTATATAGTCGTTTGGTTGAGAAACTACTCCAAATGGACACAGCGATGCAGAAATAGCCATCCTTTTTCGGTAAACATCCGGAAAGAAGGAGAGACTCAAAAGAAAACAAGTGAAAGTTATGTTGGAGTGGGTGGTTATTTAGACAGCAGGGACTATCTGCCAGGACATTCCCATGTCACCATAATGCGCATACACAAATTAGGGATATAGTATATATAGTCAATGTTTCTCTGACAAACATTGACTTTGTCTCCTCTCAAGCTTTGTTACGTCAAAACAATCCCATTTACACCTCTCTTTAACCCAGACCAGGAAGCATACAGCTTTTACAGTGTAGGCTTTTGTTAACATTAATAATATAACCAGAGATTTGTTCAGTGCTACGTAATGAAAAGGAACATTTTGCCCATTCATCTTTAAGTCCACAGAAAGACATTTATTTATAGTTCCTGTTCACATGCCAAATGTTCCTACTTGGCTAAAGGACCCGGTGTACTGTGCATGTACCTCGCTAGAGGTTTAAACACATATTTATGACTGAGCTCCTGGTTTTAGAGGGAATGCCTGAAAGGTTTAACAATGCTGTGAAAATGTATGATCTATGACATGGTGCTGGAAGAGATGATTGAAATGGGTTATAGCAGCAGCAGTGTTCGTGTGTAACTCGCCCAGTGAGCGAAGGCTCAGAGGGAAAAGAGAGGGAACGAGGGAAGGGAGGGAGAAAGACTGGGAAATGAGAGCAGGGAGGGGGAGATAATGAGAGAAAGAGAGAGGGGAGAGACAGAAGGAAAAACAGAGAGGGAGAAAAAAGTGTGCGAGAGAGAGAACAGGGGAGAGAGGAAGGAGAGAGTGGAGGTTATGGAGGGGGGGAGAGGGAGAGAGAGAGAAAGTGAGAGGAAGAGAGGAAGGGAAAGAGAGAAAGTGAGAGGAGGAGAGGGAGGGAGGGGAGAGACAGACAGGGTGGAGTAACAGTGATGGAGAGAGGGGGGGGAGTGACGGTGATGGAGAGAGAGAGGGGGGAGAGTCCAAGCCCAATTTGTCAGAACAGGAGAAGTTGGAGGAACAACATCCTCATACGAACACATTATCACGTTTCCAGTTCCTGGCTGTGTGTGAACGGAAGAGACCAGAGAGTGGGAGATGGAGGGAGGGAGAGAGCCAGAGAGAGGGAGAGAGATGGAGTGAAAGAGAAGGGGTAGGGAGACTGAGAAGGACATAGAAGGAGAGAGAGAGAGAGAGAGAGAGAGAGAGAGAGAGAGAGAGAGAGAGAGAGAGAGAGAGAGAGACATAGAAGGACAGAGACAAAAGAGAGAGAGAGAGGAAGGGAAATAGAGGGAGAGAGAAGGAGGGTGATTACAGGCGGCTGTGGAAAGCAGATTAAAGCACGGGGCTACTGACCATCGGGCCTGGCTTTAGCCAGCTGACCCCCGGCTGCGATCCAGGGTACATCTGTTCCTTATGGGGGGATGCAGACATACCCTTTAGAGATGAACGGCTTGCATTGTAGCCATAAAGATTTAAGTAAATGACGCCCTTTCATTTCAGCTAATATTTGACATACTTCATGCTGCTGATGTTAAACAATAGCCAAGACTTGAACGTCATCGAAGGGAAACTAAATAAACCAAAACAGACTCCAAAAACAGAATGCCACATTGGTCCTAAAAATAGCCCTTGTTTGGGCCAATCACTAAAGTTCCTGTACGCGGCTTTTCTCACCGATACTTCCCTCTCCCTCTCCTGTGCTGTGATTGGCTGGATGTGGATCTTCCTCTGGGACAAGTGGTGGTGCTCGGGTTGAAAACGCAAAGAGAAAACTAGTTCTCAAGTGTCTCAGACAATGGCCGGTCTGTGTGTCTGGTCAACACTCTTTTATTGGAAACATTAGGTCAGAGAATCCGGAGGGGGGTATTTTTGTTTGTTGGACAAACAGGCTGAACAGAACAGCAACAGCAACTTGTTGATAGAGCCCTGCATTGCTGCATTGCATGGGATCGCCTTTCATCAAGGACTGCAATAAAGAGGGTCCTAAACTGAACCTAGACTGAACCTGACTGAACCTAGACTGAACCTAGCTGAATCAGACTTAAACTACTCTGAACCCTAGACTGAACCTGACTGAACCTGACTGAACCTAGACTGAACCTGACTGAACCTAGACTGAACCTGACTGAACCTGACTGAACCTAGACTGAACCTAGACTGAACCTGACTGAACCTAGACTGAACCTAGACTGAACCTGACTGAACCTAGACTGAACCTGACTGAACCTAGACTGAACCTAGACTGAACCTAGCTACTTCTGCACAACATCAAACAGAAAGGTTCTTAATTCAGCCATCATTGAGTGAGGATATTTTTTTCTGGATCTTTCTCATCTTGTGATTTATTGCATAACACCCTGCGTGACACGACAGACAAATGCACACTGTTTGATTTCAAAATAAAACATATTTCAGAAACAGCAGCACTACAGGCAAGGAGAGTTGGGGTAGAAAGGGACCAAACAAACAGATGGGATTGGGAACATCACTTTGGGGCTGACTGACATGCACTGGTGCTTTCAGTATAGATGATATTGCCATTGTTAGAACAACGCGGTGTTTCAGCTGGGAATTATGTAATGTGTGGGCCTGTGGATGACTGCTATTTGTGTGCAGTCGATGTTGTTTGTGCATTTACTTTTGTCCATCTAAATTGACATTTAGGGGGATTTTGCTGACGCTTTTATCCAAAGTGAATTAGTACCATTCATGCACACATTCACACACCGACGGCGGAGTCAACCACGCGCGGCGACAGCCAGCTCATCGGGAGCAGTCTTGCTCAGGGACACTTCCGACACTCCGGGATTGAACGAGCAACCTTCCGGTAACCAGTCAACCCCCACTCCCTCCTAGGCAACTGCCGCCTATCTTTGTCCGTACATGCCTCTTTTTCTCGACAGAATCATCTACTAATACCGATCTCCCATCACATGTTGAACACTGTTTCAACTAAAGTTTGGTTCATCTGAGTCCCTATGTCCCTCCGACTTTTCAACACCAAGTGACTCCATTCCTGGAGACCTATCACCGGCTACAGGCCATGCCCCGGGTGGTACAACGCAGTGTCTGTCCCTTTATCAGCAAAGTGACCCCTGCTGTGAGAATTATACAACACCATGGAACGGGGGACACGGCAGGCCCAGTGTGTCCCATCACGGTATCGCTCTACATTAGCATCCGATGCCCAGCTGCCCCTTAAGGTACTGGGTGATTAACCCAACCGTAGCGGGTAAATACAACAACAACACCACCTGTGTTTCTTTCGCTATATATCTTACATATCTTTATACAATTTCTGGGTTGTTTACACCTCCGCATGTTTGAACACATAACAGCACCGGAGGACATAGATGACCAGAGGGGGGGGGGGGTAACCTAAACCTGAGGGCCGGCAGGTTGTGGGGACGGGACACACCAGCATGCGGTCGCTGCATCGTGAGTACAGGACATGCTACCCCGCTGAAGATCCTCCTAATCCTATTAGAGTGACCCAGTGCACAGGAGTGGGTATTTAGTCTCCGGGGAGAGAGGGGCCGAGGGGCAGGAGGGCCATGAGGGGGTGTTAAACGGGTGAAATGAAATGATTAAATGTGACCATAAGGCAACAGGCCCAATGATAAGATGGAGGCGGTTTGTTTAGTATGCAGTGAGCCTGAAGTGCTGAGTTATGAGGCAGCAGTTAACATGGTTGACGAGAGGACTCTAGAGAGCGTTGTGGCTGCAGACCTGTGACGCACGTTGTTTGGTTTGGTTGTTCAAAATGTAATTATTCGTTAAGAGCAAACTCACTGAGGGCTGAGCGACCGAAAAACGGGGACACCTTTATCCGAGAAGTAAACAAACCAACATGAATCCATTCCAGGATTACATTTATGGTAAGGTTACCCCACACGCATCTCAAATTCAAGCTTTTCACTCACTTGACAAGATGTCCACAAGAACCACCACCACCACCACCACAACAACAATAATAGCAACTGCAGCAGCCATCAAAATAACCAGCAAAGGAACTTCAACTTACTGCCACTCCATGATTTCAACAGAGATTTGATGCTGATTTCAAAGAATCCTGAATCCTGCTGGCTGGCCATGGCTACAGCTCCCTAGAGGTGGACTGTAGCGGACTGACGTGGACCGGTGTTGACCGGTGCAGTGTGGCTGCAGCCTCTCAGCCCAGAGCCAGCAGCAGGTAGAGCCTACCGTCACTAGCTGTGACGCGCTCACTGCTGCTGTGACACCGGCGAAAGAATGAGAGCCGGACAGAGGGAGAGAGACAGAGTCAGAGAGAGAGAGAGAGATAGAGAGAGAGAGAGAGAGAGCAAGAGAGCTACGGTGGTTCCACCCCCTCCTCCTCCTCCCACTGTGTCATGTCCTTGGCTGTCAGTCTCTCTTCCCTCTCTCGCTATCGCGCTCTATCCCTCAATCTCCCTGCTCTCATGTCCTCCCCTCCCTCTCTCCCTACCACCCACCCTCTCCCTCCCCCTCAACTCCCTCCCTTCTTTCTCTCTGTCTCTCTCTCTCCCTCCCTCCCTCTCTATCTCTCTCTCTCTCTCATTCCCTGTTTCTCTCTAACCTATCTCTGTCCCTCCATCTCTCAAGCTCCCTCCTTCTCTATCTCTCTCCCTCCCTCCCTCCCTCCCTCCCTCTCTCCCTGCCTTCCTCTCTCTCCCTCCCACTCTCTTCCTCCTTTCCTCCCTCCTTCCCTCTAAAGCCGTGGCAGGCAGTGGGCAGTGGGCGGTAGCGTCGGTGGCAACACAGCAAGCTAGCTTCCCTTAAATAACCGCGCGGAGGCAGTGAGCGCAGGATGCAATCCTCTTAGCGCAGCCCGGTTAATAATAACTAACCCCTCTCTCTCGCTCTACTCTATCTATCTCTCTCCACTCTCTCTCTCTCTCTCTCCCACTCTCTACTCGCTCTCCACTCCCTCACTATACTTTCTCTCTCTCTCTACACTCTCCCTTTATCTCTCTCTCTTTCTCGCTCTCTCTCTAATCTATCTCTCCTTCTCTCTATATACTCTACTCTCTCTCGCTGTCTCTCTCTCTCTCTCTCTCTCTCTACAATCTCTCTCTAATCTTTCTGACTCTCACGTCTCCCTCTCTCTCTCTCGCTGCCTTCCTCTCTCTCTCTCGCTATCTCCCTGGTCATCAATGATAGCTCAGTAGCCCCCCTGGGCTGCGGTCACCAAGATGGTGGGTCCGCCGCTGGGGTCAGTAGCCCAGGAGTTGGGAGTGAGCAGCAAAGACATAACACAGAGCATCTGGTTCCCTGGGGGAGTGCATATGGGGGGGGGATGGTGGAGCCAATGAGGATTAAAGAGATTTCCTTGAGTTTACTGTTTAATGCAGGGGTCCAGGAGAGACTTGAGGCAAGCAGTGGCGTCTTAAGGCTTTCTTACTTTTGGGGTCGCCTGAGCACATCAGCGTGTAAATCATTAAAACCGAGGTTGGCTGTGCTCATTCCTTGGTATGTCACTCTCAGTAAATATGAAATGAGGTCAAATGTGAATCTATCGAATAGGGATGGTGGGAAAATACATGAATGATGCACACTTGATAAATCAGTTTGCTTCCTTTCAGCTTGTTTGTATGTAAACACATATTGCAAGCCATAAGCGTAGGCTCTCCCATTTAGCCAGAGTGGGATTATTCTATTTAATTGCTAGATTGATCCAAACATTAATCAACATCTTTAGCGTATCCAAGGCATATCTACATTTTATTGCTATG
The DNA here is from genome assembly GCA_027122455.1 of Trisopterus luscus. NCBI lineage: Eukaryota > Metazoa > Chordata > Actinopteri > Gadiformes > Gadidae > Trisopterus > Trisopterus luscus. The sequence goes on from JAOPUA010000055.1 coordinate 7,153,525, forward strand.
GGAGATTTTCCATATGGCAATATTCCTTTCTCCACTGCCGTGTTGTGCTTTTATCCTAATCCTATCAGAACTGCCGCCTACCCATCAAGATATAAATACGGGACCCCTGTTATGTAACACCATTCACGCATAACCCATTTGCCTTTCAGGGCCAAAGCACGGCCAGCAGCATGCTTTTATTTTGAAGTGCATCCGTTCATCTAGAATAGGGGATAATGGGGATCATGATTAATCTGTAATAAATCATGGAGAGAGGTTATGATCTTGAATGTGTCACATGAATGTAAGCCAAAGTAACATGGAAATGATCAGTAACAAATAAAATATATAATTTCAAATAAAACAACTATAAATATGCTGCACTGCCAGTTTATTCACTTAATCCACCCATTCATCATGCACCCATCCATCCATCTATACATGGACGATGATATAGCATAAAACACACAGAATGTGCAGATAACACAATGTATCCAGCCCCAGTCCTCTTGATCATGAGGTGAAGATTTAAAATAGGTTGCATTTAAGTTCCGGCCACAGAACCATTAAGGTGAATGTGATAGTCATTCTCAGCTGGTTGGGGTAAAGGATCTATACTAAACCTGTGATTCGGCATGATATGATATGCTTTAGTAAGGGGAAACTCATTCTATTTTTACTCCTCCACGTTTGATGTTACAATAAATTGCTTTGAGCAGATTAATCTCAGGCGAGAGAGAGGCAGCTGGCTGAATGCTATGCAGTGTCTTGTCCAAATGTCACGACAGCAAAAAAGACACTTACTATGAGGTATCGTATTAAAACGGCACACATAAAAGCCTTTCATTAGCATATCTCATGCACTGCTGCCTCATACCGTTAGCTGTAATCTATTCAGCTTGGCTTGGCCATTGACAGACCTGTTCAGGGGCAGGAGATTATGCAATTCCCTCGTTGGCTAATTTCAGAGACTTTGAAACAAGGCTGCTTAGCAGGAAATGGTTTATGTTGAGCGAGGTGGAAGGGGCACCCATATGCACACACACACACGCACACGCACACGCACACACACACACACACACACACACACACACACACACACACACACACA
>JAOPUA010000055.1:7180212-7193218 GCA_027122455.1 Trisopterus luscus
CTCTCTCTCTCTCTCTCTCTCTCTCTCTCTCTCTCTCTCTCTCTCTCTCTCTCTCTCTTTCTCTCTCTCTCTCTCATGATCTTGTTGCTGGGGCGCATCTGTGTATAGCTGAGCCAAATTAAATAGGATTCTCCATAAATAACCAATCATAACTTATTCATTATGCACCGTATGGTCCCGGCTGCTCGGGACCACCCCCTCCATCACCCTCCCTCCCTCCTCCACCACGCCCCCCCCACCCCCCCCAACATCCTCTAATCAACCCTTTGCTTTTTTTCTGGAGGAAATATGGACCTAGCATCTGTGAAGTCGTCGCCCATCGGTCTGCACGCAGAAATCCGAGGGGCGCAGATTTGCCTTCCATGGAGAGACGGCATTGTTTGAGATTTCTGCAGCCGGCAGCGGAAACGATCCACACTTGGCACAATGAGAGCGGGGGGGTGGGGGGGGGGTTGAAAGGCCGCCTCCTGCCAGTCGACAGCCAGCACTCATCCGCTCCTTTGAATTGACTCAAACTCTCTGAACCGGCCACAGAAACCCATGACATGAAACGATTTTTCGCTTTGTGCGACGACAACAGAAAAACAGGAACGGTGGCGGGGTCGGAGCTGGAGCCGGCCACGGCCACGCCCCCCCCCGCCCCCCACCACCCCTGGAGGATGTCAGAGGAACTGTAAGACTGCGTCACTGACAGACTCTGGTCAGGCGCTGTGGTGCGGGACTCACCCTCCTCCCCCGGTGATGTAGCTGTAGCCGCCCTGGCTGAGGCCGTAGCCGTAGCGCTCGCCCAGACACACCGGCTCTGACGCGTCGTAGCAGCCCAGCAGCGCCCGCAGGCGGGGGAGGCTGCACACACACACACGCACGCACACACACACACACACACACACACACACACACCCACACACACTTTAGTATTCAGAAAAAAGATAAAGCTGGTGGTTCCTGCGGCTATTTACCGCACAAACTAGTCGTTCTCCAGCCTGGCTTACAGGTGGAGCCCAGTGGAGCTCAGACGCTAGCGTTAAAGCTACGGCGGCGGACAGCCTCCGGAATGGTAATGCCGGTACAACCGATGCTTCTACACAGGATGCCCAGTCAAAGCAATTTGTGCTGTCGCTTCACACACGTACCTCTGTCATCACAGCAGGAAGGGAATTGGTTGGGGTGGATTGGAGGGGGGGGGGGGCGTCCATCTGGGAGATTGAAGCACACGCTCCCTCCACTTTAACGTTGGCTGTCAGTCCGTCAGAGCCTACCTGATGAGGGTGTCGTCGTCCACGATGATCAGCCACTTGGTCTCCGGCACGGCGCCGCTCACAAACTGTTTGAGGATGGCGAAGGTTTTCCCACAGTGGCCTGCATATTGAGAGATTATTTCAACGGAGGAGCACATGAACAGGTATTGACAGACGGGCTTATGATGACAAATGCCGCCGCAGGGCACATTCAAAAACACAGAGAGGCAATAGGTTAAATGCAATACTCACGGCAGCACACACGCACGCACGCACGCACGCACGCACACACGCACACGCACACGCACACACACACACACACACACACAGGCAGACACATTAATCAAACATTAGCAGGGTAATCAATAGATTCCCCAACACAGATTCTAATCCGAGTGGCTTCCAGGGGGACTTCACGGTGAGGCACCGCGTCCATTGATCATGAAGTGGTGTGGCTGGTCAGAGCTGTTGCAGGCGGAGCAGTCTGCCGCCACCACCACACTGACCCCACGGCACTCTGCGGTGGAACAGCAGCTTAAGATCAACCGTTCCTTTGACCGTGACGACGCCTGACGTCCGTCCCTGACCACACCCAGGGTAAGTAGGCTGCAAGTCCTAAAATAGGTCATTTTGGCTAGGGGCTGATTCGATGAGGCACAGCCCTTCAGATTACAGGGACTTAAGGATTTGAGGGGAACTGGGATTCAAGGGATATGGGGATTGGAGTGGGGTCGACGGTTCAAATGCAGGTCTGGTATGTGTAAAAGTGTTGAACTCTACCAACAGGCTGAGGGGAAGGACCACCACAGCGCTAACACATCTCCTAGGCAGAGCCCAGGCCTGGGGCCCCTGGCTGGGTGGGGGAGCCCTGGCACCCCGGTCTGAGAGAGCTCCATTAGGGACCACTCTCCTCGCTGGACATATTGAAAAGATGAATACTTTCATTTAATTTGATTTCTTTTTTTATAAATCTTTTGTATTTTATCTGCCCACCGTCTTCCATTTACATATTATTTGATTGTATTTTATAATGGCTTATTTGACAAAGTGAATTCTACCTCTGGAAATTGAACCAAGGGACCAGACGAAAACCGTCCATCCGTCCACCCATCCATCTAGCTCCATCCCCAAGCTGACTCACACGCTGGGGAGGACTTTGAGTCTGAACAGCCTCTGGTCTTTTTCTTTTGGGTGGGTGAATACGGTTGGTGAGTCCCTAACTCATGTAGGTGACATCATGATGGAATATTCTTTATTTAAATGAAGAATATAAAACCAGGTGGAGATCAATACGCTGTCAGACTGATGAGAGACCCAGCCCTTCAATCAGCCGGCCGGGTTTAATGGCGGCTGTGAACTTTAAAAAGAACCTGGATTTCCATCAGGCCTGTGTGGGATGGCTCTTCATCTTACACCGGGGAAAAGGCCAGGGCTTTCGAAGGGGGGCCGGAAAAAAAAAAAAATGGAATATCCCAAGGTTAAAAAATATCTCCAAAGTGAAGAAAATCCTTGTACTTTAGGATACAAAATATAGACACATCTCTCATTCGCTCTCTCTGTCGCTCTCTCCGTCTCTCTCTCGATGGGAGAGGGCATGATGGAACAGACTGGAGGAGGGAGAATGGAACGTTCTGGGGGTCTCCGTAGAAACGAAAGCAGCAGGGGAGCTTATCCATAATGATCACATGGATCTTCTCCCTCCAAACCCTGAATCTTAATACGTTACGATGGGGAGCGGGAGGGGGAGATTGGGAGGGAAAACCTCAGCTGGAAGCTATCACAAAGAGAGCTGTGGGCCTGTTGTATTATTTATGTCCCCCCCCCCCCCATCCATATCGCTGCTTTCTCCCCTTGCCTGGTGTAAATAGAGGGATCCAGGACACCTTGAGCTGCTGATGGGAATAAAAGAGCAACATATTCCGTTGGGCAGGTGTTCTGCTGGCGACTGGCACGCCACGGGGAAAACATTCCTCTGTTCCCCTGCCAGCATTGCCGACAACCGCCTCAGAGCGCATGATCATGAGACTGATATGACATGCTAAGAACACGCATGGAGAACACAACTTCTGGGGGTTCGGAAGATGATGTGTCGAACTGGACTGAGTGAACCTTACACTGGTGAAATGTTGTGAGATAGATACTGACATAAAACAGTCATGCCTTTTTGTCATAATGCAAAGTCCTGTTGTGGTGGATGATAAGCTTGTTAAAAAAAACGTTTAAAAAAACCGATTAAAAAATATATGTCAGATGAAATCAATGAGTCGATTCAACAAAAGTAAAGCAACCCACACACTTCGAGAGCCATTGAATGTTAGCATGCCGGATGGTTTCGACTAGAAGTCACTTTCATCAAAAGCAACTTGCAGGGGCATTCTCTTTCATTAAAGTAAATAAATGCAGCCGATTTAACTAACTTGATACAGACATCTCTCCATCATGGCTTGCTTTCATTTAGTTCTGAGGTTCCGTTAATCCGTCTTGGATGCTCTTCCCTGGCAGCGGAGGTGCAGAACCCCCAGGGCAGCACCTGGCCATGCTTGTTTCAACACAAGTTATGAATTAAGTGGATTCAGTCATTACTTCGCCTGGCGCCGTTCACAGAAACAGCCCAAGCTGCCAAGACTCGTCCCCTAAATGTTATCTGCGAGAGTGTTTGGCCTGTGATATATGACTGCTAATGGATAAAGTCTAACAAAGGGAAGTGTCGTTTTGAGGTGTAACAGTGCAAAACCAACTGACGTAATAATCTTCCTTTAAACAAACATGTTCAACCTCAGATGCACCTTGATACGTTCAAAGGATTTATATACTCAATTCTATCCTATACTATGCAAAGAATATTAAGCCAAAATAAGAAATTATGTTGCCGTCTGCAATCATATAAGTGGGGGGAGGGTATACAGTATATACAGTGTATAGATCCCTAGAGGCTTGCTCATGTGAGCCCTACACACAGAGGAAATATATAAGCACATAATCATATGTAATCTCATACACCTACTTGTATGGAGCTACGTTCCCCACATACAGTAGCGCCACATAACTCCAACACACAATTTTCTCCAACTGGTGTTTAGTCTTTGTGAAGAAACTATCTTTAGTCGGCTGCGGTTTCCTTTGTAATGCTCCTTTCAATATTTGCAACAGCCTTGCATCACTGTTTGTATTTAATCTTTCAATTTCCTCACAATGTGATAACCCTCTTTCCAAACCCACTTGTGAACATGCATATAATTGGCAAAAAAACCCACAAAGTATAAAAAATACCACATGTGCGTGCAGGTTTTACATTCACGATACAACATTTGTAAGTAAAGCAAACAAAAGCACTACCATGTAAAGATAAATTAACAACCCCCCCCCCCTCCTCCGATACCACGGACAGAGATGGAGGGGCGCAGGCGTCCAGGGAACAGTTTGACAAAGTGCCCAGCGCTACCTGTTTGTCTTAGCTAAATGTCAGTGCGTATGCAGTGGCTCTCGTGCGCGCTACCCGGCGAGGCGCTATTAATGGATGCTCCGCCGGGGTTGTGAATTTGGCGTGCATCACATATTCTATCTTAAGCTCGCCGGGGCTCCGGACCACGGAGAGCTGCTGCTGATGCCGCTGCTGCTGCTGCCACAGGTGTGGCAGTAGCAGTAACCCTGAGCATCACGCCTCGCGGCACGCACGTCAGGCAGGACCAACGCACCGTATCCAGTGGGGATTTTGGGCGGTGGTGATCAGAGGCAGGAGAGTGAAACGGTGCGGCGGGCGGTGGATTGATGGCTGAACACGCCAGTGTGTGGTATACCATTATGCCTCGTATCGACCCCGGTTTCGATTCCCACCTGTGGTTCTGTGTCACGTGCCGTTGCCGCTCTCTTTCAACCCACTGTTCTGTCTGTCTGCATTGTGAAAATAGAAGAGAACTGGGAGCTCGTTCTTTTTTTGGGGGGGGGGGGGGGTTTCACGTAAACTCGGTTGAAACGCCGCTAATTCAAAGGCAGCAGAAAGTCAGCGTTTAGGGGAAACCAATGGGAGAGGCGGCCGTTATTAAATCTGCACTAATCTAAACTTTTAGGCAAAAGGTGACCTTGTGCCTCATCAAAATGTCCTCTGGCGCCCTCCGTCTCCCAGCCACCAGCTGCTGCCCAATAGCCTCCCAGCGCGCCCGTGTGCGAGCCGGTCCGCCTTCCGCCTGCTGCACGGGCCCCCTGCCCTTCAGCTGTCACAAATCAATTAATGGCGCGGTTGTACGATAAAGTGGAACAGCGAGCCATTCAGTCAGAGCAACAATTAAACCAGCAAATCAGAGGAGCAGCGCAAGCACTCCTGTGCCCTTTGAAACCCAAACGTCCTGCTCGCAACTCTCCTTCCAAGAGGCCTTTCGTTTTCCCCCAGTGACTCCCCGGCTCTGCACTGGAGCTGAACGAAAGACACTAGTCGGGTGAAAGTAGTCATCATCCGTCTGCAGCGTGTCACACATGACGCGTAAAGCCCACGTAAAACCATAATTACACTTGCCGTGCCTCCACAACATGCTCAAGACGTCATCCCTCTTCGCTGCTGAAATACCACACACACACACACACACACACGCACACGCACAAGCACACACACAGTCTTTGTAACTGCCCTGTTTGCGGTCAGAAAGCCTGCGTTATAGTATTATGTTGATGATCCTAGAGTTGAATAACGCACGCCCGGGCGGGCGCTGGTGTGGCCATCTTCATTGAATTAAAGGAGATCAAGTTAGATAAAGCTTATTAAAGCCTGTGGCATCGCGGGTCACGCAGCATACGGAGAGACTAGGATGAACACTCACATCAGACGCACCGTGCCAAGGGCAGACAAATAAAATACAACCACGACGGGAGGAAATCATTTCATATGCTTTAGGCTTGTGAGGTAGAAATCTGAATGAAATGGGGAATAATGTGTTGTGTTCCCTGATATGTTCTTGCCAGCCCCCTTATGATTCCAAACTCCAAACAGACCCGTGGAAATTAAGTGCATTTTAAACCATATGCATTACCTCAAAAAACACAGACGCACAATTTCCTGCTTAAGGGAAAGAAAAAAAAAGTAGACGTGGGAAGGTCTTTTATAAAATAAATATGCTACCTGAATACACAACATATTCTGCCACGGGTAAATCAACAACAAGTGTCCAAGTTAAAACTGGAGGCTGGATGTTTGTTCTCCACGGTCGGAGCAGCACTTACCACGCTCAGTGTTGGGCACCCCGAGGTTGATGGTGGGTATGGAGGGGTCTGCGTGGTCGCTGTAGTACTCCAGGAAGGACGCCTCATTCTCCCAGGTCTTCTTCACCACCGGGACTGTAACAGCCCAGGGAGGACAGCGTGAGATGTCAAGACACACAGTGAACACCACTGCGGAGTGTGTGTGTGTGTGTGTGTGTGTGGATGACAGCTGGTTTAAGCAGCCTCACCTGGCCGAGTCTGAGTGGACTCTCTGGCTGGGTGAGGTTTCACCCATGTTGCACATTGAGTAACCAGTGTGAAATAGGTTAAACCAGCCGTCACCGCACACACTTAGGGAGGTCTCCTGCATGGCACAGGGAGCACCAGGGCACGTATCGTGGTCTACAGCAGTCACCTAGGTGCTGTGTAGCACGGACATTGATACGACCACGTTCCAGTCCTGGTCTTAGGGGACCATCCAGATAATCACGTTTGAGTTCGGCAATTAATATCAGTCTGGCTTTGGCGGTGAAACAATTTATTTAAAAATATGAGCACGACTTTTCCTTGTTCAAAAAGCCCCAGCTAATCAGATTTACTGACTGATCTGCAGAGAGAAACAGAATGTAAATGTGAACTGAATGTGAGGTTAAGAGGGTCTCATATAGCCACATCAGTACAGAGACCAGAGCGGAGACCACAAGAGTCCACATCAGTCCAGTGGACAGAGTGAAGACCACAAGAGTCCACATCGGTCAAGTGGACAGAACGACATTCACAGCCTTTCATGCCATTCCTGGGTTCCGTTAAAATGATGATCACAGCATGAATCAATCATCTACGGTCATTTTAACAGAAAGCTATTTTCAAATGTGATGGCATTTTACTTTGCAGACTAGAAGCAATTCCACAGAACATCAGGAAGTGAATGTGTGCATTATTGAAGAATTGATCCATCTATTTTGTGATTTACAATCGCTCTTTTGACATTTCTCTATAGAACCTCTTGAATCTTTAAAAAACAAATGGGTTTCCAACATTACCGGTAGGAATGGGATTAAAAAATAATTAAGTGCAATTGAAATATCCTTCCAAACTCTATAATGTACATAGCCATCCATCTTTCTATGTCTTATTTAATAAATGTATTGTTGTATTTCAGAGTATTCATATATTGCTAAGAATGGTTAAATTTTTTTTTTATGTAAATATACTAATTGACAAAATAGTAATCCAACATTCACAGCATTTATTTTTTCACTGTTGCTGCCAACAATATATATACATTTAAACTTAATTTATCAGTTTTTTTTCGGGTATCCATTTTAATTTCTCCCTTTCTATTTTATTCAGTGAAGAGCAGTACATAAATTACCATTCAGAAGATAAGGAAGCATTAATGAAGTCATTAGGAGAAATAGCATTCGTGATCTGAGGATTTCTCAAAGTCTGTCTCATGGGATGGAAGTTACGCCCCGGTAAATCCATTTAAGTCTGCTTTAAATGCAAGAGGGTATTGTAAAGTACAGGGTGTTGTAATTTCTGGATAATTACCATCGTTGTGTTTTGTTTGATATTATCTCGACGTGCCATTAAAAATTGTAACACTCACATTTTTTTTTCACACGTTTTTTTCCCCTTTTCCCTCGCTCAACCATTTCGATTCAGCCCCAAGTCGCTCTTACAACACGAGTACTTGAGATAATTAAACAGTCCTATTAGAACAAAACATACTTCATCAAGCACCGAGAGCTCCAACACATTTCACAATACATTCCCCCAGGATAAGCACCTCACTAATCAAACCGGTCTTCCCGAACACTAATGAGAAACCGCTTTTAGCCCAGTCATACAAATCCTGGCCGCATCCACTGCGATAAGAAGAGGAGGGAGAGGAGGCGTTAAGTCTTCAGCATGTGCCGTGTCTGGGCAGGTGTCTCGTGATAAATCATGGGATGGAGGCGTTTTAGCGTAGGTGCACTGCTTACCTCTCTCGGCGTGAAACTTCTTACAGGTTTTCACTGCCACAAACACGTCTTCCTTACCCACTGCCTCTCCCTTTAAGGAGAAAAAACACAAAGAAGAGAACTAAGACGAACGAGGAAAGAGAAGTGCTTATTTAAAGTTGCGATGAGTACCGTTTTAACCAGCTTGTAGCCTACATACCTGTAGTCGGTGCTGATTGATAAGGATTTCAATAATGTCATCAATGAAATCACATCCTAGAACGGGTACATTCTGCTCTTACTTTCCTCTTTGTGTACGTGCTATGTTGCACTGATGGCACAAGGCTCGAGAGGATGCTTTGTTATCTTAGCATGGCTGTCTTACTGGCAAGCCATGGCGTATCATTTTACAGACTAAACAACTAAATATAATTCAGAAAACCTCACCATCTGACACTTGGCTAACCGATGCCGTCGTAGATAAGATACTTTTGGAAGTGCCATTGGGCAACTTGCTGGCTGGTGAAGGCCACTGTAGCATCTCCTACGTCTTAGAAAGGGAGGGCTGAGGGCCCTTAATGCCATCCATATTCCTCCTTATTACAGTTGTGCCGCTAGTTAGGTTTTGTTGTTATCCTGTGTACCTTGTGTTGTGGTAATAGCCCACTGCTACCTGTTTAAAAAGCCCTATGAATATGTATAATTTCCACTGTAGTAATGAAAGCCTTGGCCCCCTGCTGTGTGAGAGAAAATCCAAATTATTTTTTTTCCAAATTGAGTGTACAGTGCATGATTCATATTTTAAAGTTTCACCAGTCGAGGGTGGCATTAGCGCACCGAGGGGTAAACAACAAGCCAGAAATGTTTCCGCTCCATCACATCACTTCAAGAAAAACAAGTCTTTTATCATGTGATCATGGATGCCACCCACACATATTTTAACAAAAAAATTACGTTTGAAGAAAACGTACTCTAGGCATTTACCACACACCAACGAACATTTGATTCAAAACCGGCCTACACAACCACATCAACCACTTCTGTATGCAGCAGTGCTGCACACATTGCCGTTCTAAAACCACCCCCCCCCCCCCCCCATTGGTCCGTCCCGCTCTGCATGCTGAGTGTCGGGGTGCGGGGCCGGTACCCACACATGCCGGGGCGGGGGCACTGAGCGTGGTGGTGCAGAGGTGCGCCCGGGGAGAGTCCTGCGGCTCGGTGCACAGTTCGGGCACTCCGGTGAGCCGGAGGCCCTGGCCCTGGTCCCAGATGTACAAGGCCACCTGAAAGCACGGAGAGAGCGCCGTCGGTTACAGCGTGTGGGGGCAGGGTATTTTTCAGGGTCTGCTCAGATGAACGCGGCGTGGTTAGTGTCGCCGGGGAATCCAGAGCACAACGCGGCGGGCATCGCTGATTGTGGATTGTGGAGGAAAGCGGCGGCCGTGTGGTGAGAGAGGTGGGGTGAATTAGGGGCGGAGGAGGGAGGTGAATGGGTGTTGCGTACACACGAGCGGTTTTGTCTCCTCTAAGCGGGTGGAGAAAAACAGAAAAGGGGCAAGAAGTGAGTTAGGCTTTTTGTGGGGAAAATAAAGACAGAGGCGTAGAGGCAAGAGAGTGCATAATAAAGATAATTTGAAGCAGCCTTCCTATTCTTCTTCCCGTGGCCAGGGAGCGGCACGTTGAGTTATTTCTATGTGCACACACGTCTCTGCGCAGCCACACATTTTCATTCCCAGTGATGGGACCGAAGCGCACTGGCTGAACGCAACACTGGGAGTTTAATGTGGAATTAATACTGTAATAAAACAGTGAGGACATTCACATGAGTGCTCTAATATAAACGACTTACCATGGCTGCTTACTCAAATGTACTATCTACTGATCTAGGAGCAGGAAGGGATTAGGCTTCTTGCCTAGAGACAGCCTAGTCACTCCTGCCCGTTTTAACCAACCTTTCTTTCTTAGTAAATCCCAACCCAGAGTCTTGCCATGCGTCTCCTCTTAACATTTCATCCCCTGAGTAGGTAATTATTTTTTCATTCACATTTCTATACATCTTCCCTCGGCACCTCAGAGTCTTTTGCATGCAGATGAGCCTCGTCTTTTATTATTATAATGCCTCAGCCTCCGTCCAATGGGATCCCTGGTACGGTGGCCGAGTGCGATCTCGCAGTATTCCCATGGTGGGCCAACAACCCCGCCGATGCACCGCCACAATTCTGGAGAGTAATGAGATTTGTGTTTTAAGGGGAAGATGAATTTCATGCTCTACTCAACTCACAAATGAAAAAAGGGAGAAGGTACGCTGGAATGGCCGTGAGGCAGAGCGGAAGATGCAGAAGATACAGACGGGAAACGGGGGGGAAAAGAGAGCAAGATCATTGGGAATTTTGACAGGAGCGTCCGTCTTGATTTACCTCGTGCTTCAAGTCGATGGTGAAGTCAGACTTCAGCGGCTCATCTCGGATCCTGTCTGCGAGTCTGGAACACCGCAACGCAGAGAAGCTCCTCAGAGTTGGTATTTAACAAGCAGAGCAAATAGCGTGAGGCTATTTGGGACGTTTACAGTTTATAATTTAGTGGACTTGAGATGGGTGGGTACCAAGGGGGTACCCACCAGTCTATCCCAGCCACCAGTCCATCACGTACCTCTGAATGAGTGAGACGCTCAGAGCCCAGCCGGCACTGAAGTCGGGGTATTTGAACTGCGGTGGGTTCTCGGCGAAGGCGTAGTGATGGATGATGGTGGACTCTTGGTCGTGGAGGGGCTTCCCGAGGAACCACTCCTGTTGAAGGGGACAGCCCGTCAACGTTAAGCCCCCCCCTAGCTCCCCGTTTCAATCCTGATGGCCGCGTGTTTGGAGGGACCCCCCCTCCCCGGGAGCAATCGCTGATGGTGTGATAGAGTGCTGTGAGTGGTTTGAATGTGTTGACATGGAAAGACGCCCTCTGTGAGTGATTTTACCCAAGCAGTTAGTTAATAATAGCAGACGTTTTGCAAATAAATCAAAAAGGCAGGATTAACCTCAGAAGTAGGATTTCCACCATACTGGATGTCAATCCAGTTTCAACTTTTGCTTCCCGTTTTATTTGGGGGTTAAGTGGTTAACACGTAGGACCAGCAACAGAACACAGAACACAACTCTATGGAAAACTTTGTACTTTTCTACAGAGCTGTCTTCTGTGTTCTGTTGCGGGTTAGAAAATGCATGTGAAAATGCATGTGGTTAAAAACAGCGTCTTCTACAGCGCTTGATTAAGAGCTAAAGAGAGATTCTACCCCAGCCCGGGTCAATTCATCACAACCTCCGACGACAACACAGACACAGAGACAGAGAGAGAGACAGAGAGAGAGACTGGTGTGATGGATGTGTGTGACACCCATCCAGGTGATGGAACACCGACCCGGGGTGGTTGCCATGGTAATGCACCTGACCCGCTCTCTCAGAACCGCACTGTGACGAGGGGCTGTGACGAGCTTTGAGCTCTGCAGAAGATTAGGTGTCAGTATTGGTCACGGGAGTTCAGACAAGGGAAGATCCAGACAAGGGGAGGTCTGGGAGGGAGTGAACGCCTCACGGCCGGAGGACAAAGGGAGCTCACCTTGGTGCCGTCAAACTTTGCCAGCACTCCGAGGAGCTCGCCCACCTTCACGTTGGTGTCCTCCTCCAGAAACACCAGCCATGAAGAGTTTTTACCAAAGGTTTTGGAAAAACTTTGGGAGACACAAAACACAAACGGTTCCTACACATTTGTACTCCATTAATTTAAGACTTAAGACTGATTGTTTTCCCAGGGATTGATCTAGCTCCATGGGATATGATCAATATGATCCCATATTATGGGATATGATCTAGCTCCATGGGATATGATCAATATGATCCCATATTATGGGATATGATCTAGCTCCACAGGAATATGAGCCTGCTCCGAGGTGGACTGTGGACAGGAGGGTCCGACCGCAGAACCTTTCGGCTGGGAGAATAACAACCTACATACGACCACCCAGGTCCCTCCCACATCGATACTCTGGGCCTCAGAGGCATCCAGAGCACAACACGAGTGCATGTACTGCTTCACCTACACTGCAGGGAGGCTGAACGGCTTAGGCTTGCTTCTGTGAGTCACCATCTAATGGAGGGCCACGGCCAGGTTCACGTCCATAATATAGGGGAAAGTAAACGTTATGACGCAGGGAGAGGCACAGCTTGCAAAAAAACAAGCATTTGAGTGGCTCCGTTCCCTCTTGCTGAACTGTAATAGAGTGAATTAGCTTCCCCATCATTCGAACACTTGAGATGTGAGCGGTGACGTCATTTTGAGCGAAAACTTAACTTGAGATGATTTATTGGCCAATAAAAAGAAAAAACTTGAGCGGATAAGCCGAATATAGTCATGGCTGATTAATTTATTCCTTAATATATCGTTTCACTTTGGTACAACCGAAAACAGTGAGACAGAAATACTGGCAAACAAACACTACTGCCATAACTACTGCACTGGGCTGACTCAGGACCTCTGCTCATTAAAACCAAGAACCCAAGAGGGAGGCTTAATAATTGTGTGTGTGTGTGTGTGTGTGTGTGTGTGTGTGTGTGTGTGTGTGTGTGTGTGTGTGTGTGTGTGTGTGTG
>JAOPUA010000055.1:7209055-7220178 GCA_027122455.1 Trisopterus luscus
TGTGTGTGTGTGTGTGTGTGTGTGTGTGTGTGTGTGTGTGTGTGTGTGTGTGCGTGCGTGCGTGTGTGTGTGTGTGTTGAAGGGCCTGTCAGAAGAGTTTTCCACTCAACTCCTGACTTTAAAGACAACATGAGGAACAATGCATGTTTCCCTCCATAATGACAAGTTTAGAGTTCATTGTAAGATCCTTAGAGATGAATTGTCTGTTCAAGAGTCCCTCAATGGAGGTCTTTGGTCTGTCCCGCTATATCTGCATAAATACAGTATCCACCAGAGATCTGTTCTGACTGCACTGAAAAGCTTGCTGAGGTTTGAAACGGGACCGAGGGGAGCAGACTGCTGGTAAAAAAGACAGTGCTCTGCTTCCACACTTTCCATCTCCAGAAGAGGCTTTACCTCGTCCACACAAGAAAGGTATTCATGAGAGTTGGCAGGGCTGGGCAGCAATACTGATGCAAACAGAGACATCAGAACTTCTCAGCCATTGTGTTCAGTAGGCTTTTTCTCACTGACATGGCCACGAAACCCAGTCGGGCGCCCAATGGGAAAAAAAAAATTCTGGTATACCAATTGCAAGCTGTGTGCTTCTAAGATTTAAAAAAATGTGTTACAATGAATGTGGTGGATGTTGATCCCATTCTGTGAAATGGCTCTTCAATTCACTGGAAATGTGACATTTTTGTAGTTATCAAAAAAGTAGACAGACAGTCCAAGTCAAACAACTGCCAGATTTAAGTGTGATACAATAAGGGCCCTATCTTTCACCCAGAGCAACTGACTTTCTACACGGACGCATGTTTTATTGCTAGTTTGCAGCCGGCATAAAGCTGATTTTCCCCCGCAGCTAACTTGCACCACACTTGCGCCCGGAGAGGCGTGTCGCCGAAAAGCAGAGGCATGTTCTGCCGCAAATTATACTTGGTGCTATTTTAGTGATCCAAAAATCTATCACACCACTGAACAGAAAATACCTGGTCTAAATGCACTACAATTAGCGCACCTGGTGTTGCTATTTTGACGTGCCATGGCAGGTTGGAACTGCAACTTAAGCTTACACATGCAAAGGCTATGCACAGCACAAACATTAGCCTAATTGAAATATTATGTCAAAGACTGTATGAGTATTGTATTGATGTTGTGTTGTATTGTATTGATGAGTATTAGATTGTGAGAAAACATAGTTTTACCAAAATTGACTGCAAGAACGATGAATGCGGGTGAGTGCAGGTGCGCGCGCAGTTCAACATTGTGTGCCCCCATCTGTCTAAACACACGCAAACTAAACACGTAACGCATAATAGAGTCCATGGCAATGTATAGTAACGGGGGGACACATGCATATTATGAACACAAGTCGGTAACGATAATGTATACAATACTAGTAACAAACAATGTTTTTAAATATATTGCCGCATATCATTAAATAGACCCACCGTTGCAGCCACAGGACCGCATAACATGGGCTATGCGTTAATTCTCTTTGCCGACATTTACATGACGACTCAGTGTTTCTGAAGTCTGACTCAGTGTTTCTGAAAATGCAATTCCATGTGCGAATTAGGACTATTATTTGGCCACAAACTGAGCCCTTTGAAGTTTGAAATTCATGTGGTCATAGATCTGTCTCGGCAGAATGCAAACGCGCTCTCAAAATATCTATAGCTACTTGCATTTTGCATTACATACTTGTGTTTTAGACCGTTAAAATAGGGCCCTAAGTGTATCCCATACATTGTATGTATGTAAAAAAGCGCCAATACCTGACATTTATATTCAGAAAACTGCTTGGGCCGGGGTCATAACCAGCTTTGTTCTACAGTCGACTCTCCCACCCAAAGCATCTCGCACTGTAATAAACCCCTGGTATCCCGTCCTCTTGGGTGGTGCAGTATTTCCCATTACAGCGGAACACTGGCTCCCTGCCCTCTTCTACAGCTCCCTGGGGGCACAGACGCATGGCTGATAGGACTGAGCCTTCTTGTCACATTAGGTCTTCATGCGGTGATGGCAGGAATGATTCAAGGTTGAGGGATTTCGGAGGGAGGCCATGATGGGAGTTGAAAAGGTGGGACGTGGTCAAAGAGGATAGACTGTGGACGAATGTGGAGAGGGAATAGTGACTTTGTTTGAAGTGGCTGTCAAATATTCTACTTCGGCACTGAATCTAGATGAGTGAGCTTTCCAATGTTTTTAAAACGATGCGTGTACACTTCGTAACACTTTGCAACAAGACAATGTATACTTTTTGTAAGATGAATCATGTTTGAGAAAGCAGATTAAAAACCCTGACAACTGGACTGCATTTCTTCTACATTAATTCAATTAAAAACAAAGAAATATCAACTGGTTACCAAGGTTATTCCTACTTTATTTTGATGAAATTTTTTTGCAAATCACACTTTAAAGATGCATTTCCGATTAATTTTTTGACATTGTTGTCATGCAAAGGTGTTGGTGGATTTACATTTCAATTGATAGTTTCTTACAGCAAGTCTATTTAATTGAATTGCTTTGATCCAAAGCAAATTCATACAGGTAATTAAGGAGCAGGTATAGGGTATACATACATTTCCAGTAATGTGTAAAACAATAAAGCAAGGGTAGGATCATCAACCTCATAGTTGAAATACAACATCATTTCTCAAGCATAGTCCTTTATAGTTGATATTATTCAAACTAATCTGACATTAGACAGATCTGACTGCAGGGCAGCTTTGATTTTGACCAATCAGGTAAAAAAAACAACAACAAAGTAAAGTCAACATGCAACAGCAACACAAGTAAAAACAAACCTGGGTTTTGAAATTGTAGCACTGTTGACTTCTTTATTCATTGACAGAAACAGACTTTAATCACTTTTTGCTCACAGCATTGACTTTTTCACAAAGCCAGTGAGTCATTACTTACCCATTCTAAGAAGAAAAATAAATTATTGTTTCACACAAGTTATGATTGGCAGAGCTTCAGCGTCTAGCGTTATGTGTTGAAACTTGTTTATTTCAGTTTGAGGTCCCAATCAAGGAAAGCCACAGTAGGCCATTTGAAATCCGGATCAAAAGCTGCATCTAAAGCCGTCTTGGAATAATAAATAAATGCATACATATATATTCACAATAATTGGTAGAATTCACAAATTCACACTATTCTTCACAACAGCAACAAAACAAACATCTGCATATGAAAGACAACAGGATCCAAGGCCAACTGCCAAAACAAATCAGTTATCAACTATTTGAGTATCAGGTCAATGCATCCTCCTTATCATATCCATAAATACACACACACATATATAAATACTGAACTCTTTTATTACTGATTACTTTACTTCCCAACTGAATAGTTCCCACTTATGTGAACACTGTTCACTGCCATGTCAAGCTCATTTATCAGGCACATTTCAAAAGGCAAAAGCAAGACATAGTTCATTATTTTGTGTTTGGTAAATACAGAAATTACTTTGTGCAAAACATAAAATGAACATAAATAATTCTTCCATTCCGTTGTCTGAATCTGAATAATGAATGACCACTCAATGACTGACACAACTGTTTACGACCACTTATGGCCTGACCAGCCCCTCTAGTCAGGCCATCATGGAACAATTTGGAGGTGGTAGGGTTGTGGATAATAATATTGTTGTGCAGAAACCATGATTTAATGAAACAAGAATGAGGTTGAATGGACTTATCTTAAATCTTAAATCATAATTCTAAAGCTAGGGATATTGAAACAAACATATTGGAAAATCCACTTTTCTGGAGAGGTACGTGTTCTGACCATCCAGGAGATGACGAGTATTGAGTTATATATTCATGAGTATATGTATACACAGAGTATATACACAGGTACTGGTGAGGCCTACTTCATATGTATAAAGTTCATTGAGTTTCCCAAACCTGGCAGAAAGTGGACACACAGGTCACTTCGTAACCAGGAAAGAATATTGCAGAAATTATTTTTTCAGACGAGTAGAAACAATATAGATAAATACTATTTTGAACTAAATATATGCATCAGTCGAATATACTGTATATCTGTATAGAATTGGGGTTACTGACGGCACCATTTTGCCGCAACTGAATCTCCAGGCATTTACATTACCAAAGATCCAATTGGCAATTAACCTTAACACCAATACATTTCCGATTCAACTGTTACAAATGCCTCAGAGCCGAATTCCCTTCAAAATCTAAATGAATAATATTAGAATTACAGACAGATATACTTACATATACACACAATTGTGTTTGTATAATGTTATCAATAAAACCACATCCCATTAATTATATAATCTACACATAACAAATGCTGGCCAGCCTATACCCCTCTTTATTAATTAGTCTCTTACTATCAACACGCACAAATGCCCTCCAACTCACGCCACCAGCCAGCTGAACTACAGCTGTGTGTGTCACACAGTTGCACAGCCGGTGAATGGACGAAAAAAAAAAAAAAACACTGACTGAGTGTCTTAATCTTACAGATTGCGAACTATAAAGGTCATTCAATAAGGAGCGAGCCCAGAGCTTTACAAATCAAAGATAGGACTTTAGAAAAAAAAAATACAACTTAGAAGAAACAAATTAAATCCTTTTAAATCAATAGGTTTCGTAAAAAAAACACGAAAGAGAGCAGATGCATAAACAAACATTTAGAGATTACTGTGTACGAGTATGGGACGGAAGTATGGGAGCTTGGCAGCCTTGATTTCACTTTGCGTACATTATGCAAAACATAAAGATGAAGCGGTGGAGAACAGGAGGCCTAATGTTTGAGGTTAGGACATTTCTTTCCTAAATAAGAGATTCATCAGTTCTACAGCTGGGGAAACTGAGAATTTAAAGACAGGCAGGGTTATTTTAAATCCTGGCCTTTGAAATATTTTATTCTTTAAAGTAAGTGTTAAGAAGCTCTAGATTCAAAAGCCATTACTGCTCTAGAGTGTTTGGTCCATGGGTCTCCTAGCCCCTGCCCTCTGCACTAAACAAAAGAAAGAATCTAAATGACGGTAAAGAAAAGTAAAAAATCTGCCAGAAAATAATGATTAGGCCTTCGATCGGAATTATGTGGCAACGTGGGGAGGGGAGTTAGTGCTAACTGATAAAACCGACGTTAGCCAAAATGATGTCATCCCTTACCGTCCGTAAGTTAACAGAGGAGGATGGCCCCTCAAGTAAAGGAAACCATGGAGCTACCGGCCGTCCAATGGCCTTTCTCCAAAAATAGCCAACGTACAAATAGGGCAATGCGATAGGCTGAGCCAAGAAAGCCATGAGACACACTCATTACGTAATTCATTGTTTTGTAAGGATCCTGCACAGGAAGTTTCCAAGTCATTTGTTAGTGAGAGCGTGTCCTCGTTTGACGTTCCCTCGCGACCAGAAGTTCTCCAAAGAGTGGCAAAGATCGAGGCCCACGAGGTTAGACGAGCAATTCTGCATGCCTTTGTTATCTACGCTGTGTGCAGGAGCCTCCGAGCTAAATATCATCTGGTAACCTGTGTGTGCCTATGCCAGCCTCTTTAAGTCAAGGCTTGTGTAGATCCATGCAAGCCAGCATGCTCGGGGCGGTCTTCAACCGGCAGAGTCTTGGGTGGGGCGGGGGATGCTATGAGGGCATAGCTGCGCATCTACGGTGCCAAGGTCTATGCTCCAAGAAAGACCTGGCAGATTAGGTTTGGCACACGTCAGTTAATCTTCACTGTAGGGCTGAACAATTTGGCCTATATATATACAGTATATATAAAATTTCTTTTTCAATAATCGATTTTCTTAAAAATATAAAAAAATCGTCCTAGACCATAAATTTGAATTGTGATTAAAAATCAATTAATCGCCCAGCTCTACTTCACTGTGCATACTGCTACAAGATGTCAGTCATTTTCATCCATCTGCGAGAGCACAGAATGAAGAACATAATATCTTAATGTTAAGATACTACTACTACTACTACTACTACCAGGATCACAGTAACAAAGGTCTATTTCTGAATTTATTATACGCTGCTTCTAGGAAATCACCTAAACATTTAGCATTCTTCCCTCATTTGGCCTCTCATGGACCCCAGCAGCCTATGAGGTTTGAGTTCTGCATTCCAGTCATGGTGGTGATCCGCACTGAGGCAATAGTGTGAGACAAGACCCTCCGTTCTCTCCTCGCCCGTTCTGATTATTAATGCAGGTCAGGTTTGAGGGTAGCTGCCCTGAGACCGATTAAACCCGGTGCCGATAGTGAGGGTCGTTCATGTTGTCCAATATGTGGTGCTACGTCAGGCTCATTTATGGAGCAGAAGGCGTCCTGGTTACGTCTGTGGATGGTCCTTAATTTGCAATTTTATTGTGCATCTGCATCAAGCTTGTTGCACCAGCCCATTTTGTCTCTACTCATTTGCGGTTCATTTCCGAATACAAAATACATTGATGAAAACTGTGGGTGCTACAAGCCTGCATCACGCACCAAATGTCAGCATCCCTGCTCACCACTGTGAATGTGAAAAGAGACTGAAAACACATGCTAATAATTGGGCCGGTTTGACATTTTAACAATGATTTCCTTCTCATTCTCAGGCAGATTTAATATTTAGACAGTTGTGCAACATCTCACGTGTAGCACTTGTCAAGTTGTATCAAATTAAAATGGATGTGGGTCTAGAAACACAGGGCCTAATGATGTTTAATAGACAAGGGCACATACTGAACACCACAGGGGTGAGGTGAAGACAGAGCCAGGGAGACAGGCTACCACCATGGTTCCCGCGGTAACTAAGCAACGCCCCTCTTGGCTAGCACCCAAAGCAGGGGAGGAGGATTTTGGCCAAGAATGTGAGACACGTCAATAAACAGAAAGTTTGAAATCCGAGTAGGTTTCTGGGGCAATACTTTCCTCCAAATAGAAGTATTGAGAGCACTTTCATTAATTGTTAGTTATGGGTTTGTGTCCTCTCATTTTTTAATGGGTTGAATAGACTACTTCAACCGAATTAGTATGACTCTAATCTTCTCTGTTGATGTTAGTTTAATGACTGTTGGGAAGTACTTTTCTAGTGTGTCATTTATTTTCCTGAACAACTGTATTGAAGTCGAACATAAAAGCACTATACTCCCATCTTTTGCATTTGATGAAATAGTGAAAATTGCTCATTGTCAGCACCACACAATAAGTCCTTTAGCCCAGAACCTGAACCGAAAATGTTCAACCTCGGGTGTTAGAGCACTTTGAGTTTCACCATGAATAAAGACTAGGCACCAGTCTAGTCACTAGTTTCAAACAACACATTCGTACATGCAGTAAAAATAAAAGTTGATACATGAAAGTATCAAACTGCAATTTCAAAAACTTTGTCTTGCGTTTTCATCATCAGACAGCGTCTGTCTGAAATGATTTGCCCGTGATGAGGCGGAGATGAACCAAATGTGTGCATGCTGGGGGGGGGGGTGAATTATCTTGAAGGGGGAGAGGAAACGGGCTGACCTGGGTGAAAAACAAGAAAGTAATTTCCCATTTTTGTGACGCTAAGCGGCTCTGTCAAGCACCCTGCTGTCACCCGTGTCTCCCACCAATAAGAAGTGGAGCATCTGAACTTCTTAATTATTCATGGGGCGGCAACTGCAGACTCAGAACCGCAACCAAGGGGAAGACTTGTCTGACACCGGGGGCGGAGCGGGTGAGGAGGTATGGATTTGTGTTTAAGAGTGAATTAAAGTTTCCAACCAAAGGCCATTGATCACCTCTCACAAGCATGCAACACACACACATATAAACACACACAGACAAACAGGTAAAAAGGGCTTTCATGAAGGCAAAGTAACAACAAAATGAGTGAGATGCATACCAATAAGCAAGCCGCAAGACAAACAACAAACACACACACAGATTTTCATCTGCACATAACCTCCACGAACATCCAAGTTCTTACCTGCAAGTCTTTCTTGGAGCTGCCAGTAACGAGGTTGTAGTGAACTATAATGAGCGGAAGAGGAAAAACATAGTTCACACATACTTAAAAAAAAAAAGAAAAAAGTATCTTCTTAAATTAAAACAATTCAGAGTAAGAATCACTGACAGGCTCTGTCGCCTAGGGCACACACAAAATCAAATAAAAAAACTGTTTCATGATGGCATTTTTTTTTTACAAGGGCTAGCTTTGGAGAGATTTTAAAACATATCCCTAGGGGCTAACTCTCGGGCCTGTGCTGGAATTTTGAGTGCATCGCCTGCCATTCATTGATGCAAGTTTGCAATAAATTATTCTATCAAATTATATTGTCATCGATTTTTGGACAAGAAAGTCTTTGCATGAAGATTTTTTCCCCCAAGATTTTCAGATCAATAAGTCTCATCAAACATCAGTATTGCTGAGAGTGTATTCAGAGCTACATCGGATCTGCCGATATTAAAACGAGGGGAAATGTGGTCATGGAATCCAGGCCTTCAGTCAAACTTTAATAGGACTATAATTACCAGAAAAACGGGGGTGTCAGATTTCATGCCTCCCTTTGAGCCCCCATCAGAGAGCACTCGAGAGTGTTAATTAGAGAGCGCATATCTGACAGCGGAAGACCATCCTACCATTACTGGTGAGTATAATACATATATATATATATATACATAGATCTATCAATCTATACACACAAACACACTGTATATATATATATATATATCCATTATTTTATGAGATACCACAGACAACTGCCAAGTCAACTGCTAGAAGACAATATAATACAATCAAACCAAAAGTGACCACAACTTCAAAACCTATCCACCAGTATACAAAAGGGCTGAGGACCCCAATGAAGTAGACATCTTAAGAAAATACAGAAATATACGGTTGATTCTTGATGTGTTGAACAGCGAGGAACTCCTCAACACTGAATGGCATTTAGGATGCGTCCCAGCATCTAATAATCACGGGGAGAGAGTCGGAGGCCTCCTATGAACCGCTCTTCACTTAACCACATCATTAACCTTAACCGGCTTGCAGCCACCGAAGGCCTACTGCATCACCGCCACGGTTTAACCATGGTGGCGGTAAAAATCCCAGCCGTAAAAAGACCCGAACTGTAGCAAATAAAGTGCACTGCAGGGACCAAATCAGTTATTTCAAAGTTGTTTCAACGGTTATTAACAACAGGAAGAAGAAAGCCCCTTGCAAGTACCAGTACTTTAAAGCTGTTTTCTTGAATCGATAATAATGTCTCCAGCTATACACCATTTAGTCATTGAGCTGACGCTCGTTCCAAGGCGACTTACAGTCCGTTCTTTAGATACGTGACACTAAGGAGCAGCTTGAGTTGGTGTCTTGCTGCGTCTACAGGTAGGTTGGATTGCAGCCACTTTGCTATCCTGTTGTTATTTATAATCTTACTTTTTTGGTATATTTCCGAGAAAAACAAGAAAATCCTAATCCAACCGGCTCCTGGCCTCCTGCAGGGATTGAAACCGGAACAAGGGACACGGCAACACAAGATAATGTAGGAGTCTGTCCCGCATTCTCTGAATCCCTGCTCCTTCTATCTAGGGGGATTCAAACTGCGGTGTGCAGCGCGGAACAAAGCAGGAACGCGCAGGAACACGGCCAAGTTTGTGCAGCACATTCTGCCACATCTGCCTCAAACTTCCCCAAGTCTTTGCACGACAGTCCCGCAGGGGGTGGGGAAGGGGATGGAGGGGGTGGGGTATCCCGTCGAGGAGCCTTGCGTCTTCATTCCTGGTGGGACAGAGTCGCCAGTTGTCGCTTCTCTTTTATCTGCAGAGCCAGCTGTGCCGGTGTCTGTGTTTCTAACCACTGGCTCCGATTAAGGAGGCAGCTGAGGGATTTTCTCGCTGCCGGATTTGGGGTTTGGGCATCTCAAGATGGTAGGCCTACCCCAGTAACAACATTGTTAAAACACTTTGTTAAAAAATATTTTAATAGGATTCTGTGTCGCATGAGGACGCATTGTATAGAGTATTGAACAGTTATACACAGTTCTTCCATGCAAAAATACCTACTTGGTGCATTAGACCCTTTGTCTTTGTTCATAGAGGTGATGTGGGGTCAAACACGGGTGCATAGAAGAGAGCACGCTCTATACACTAGAAATAAATACATGTTCAAAACATAAACACATCTTTAAATACAGGCTGCTTCTCACTAACTTCAGTTACCTTCTCAGTAACTACCAACGACTTCAGAGCCGACCAGTCTAGTTACCCGTTCTGTCAATTCAGAACAGTATCAGACAGCAAGCTTGTGTGAAAGGAAATTTTCAAGTGTGTTTGGCAAAGGCAAATCAAGTCAGTAGCACAATACTTCCATCCCAACCTTTCATTTCCAGTTTCCTTTTCCCCTTAGGGTAGAACTGATTTAAACCTCTTCAGGGCTTTCACAAATGGCTGAAGGGTTTTCATAATTACGTTAAATTTGGCCAGATTATCATTCTGCTAGTTGTACGGACAAATAATCAGTCATTCACTTTGAGCCCATTACCCAATTGATTGTCGTTTTAAAGAAATTGAAAAGCACTTAACAGTTTGGCTTTAAGTGCATTTTGCTAACCTTTAATTAGTGAGTCAGCCCTCTTAAACTTGATGTTTGTTCTGCTTTTGCGTCGTGGTTTCCTGTCTTTCTCTTCAGTTCAACTTCATGGTACACACATGAAAACATGACATGCCACTCAACATACAGTGCTGCATACGTTGCCTAATAACGCTGTAAAGATAATGGGAACGATTTAGTGCCGGTGAAAGTGATTGGACCCTATTGCAACTGTCACAGAGCGATCACCTTAAATACCAATTATTACAAACATCCACAAGTGCCACAGGCGTTTTAATAATAAAAGCAAAGATGTTGAATGTTTGCTTTTATTATTTTTACCGACTCAAGTGTAACATAACACACAATTGCAATATTGTAGCAACGGTAAAAAAGAGATTAATTGATTATGAAATATAATAATTGTCATCATATAATCGGAATAAAGAAAAAAAAATCTCTAGAACAAGTACGTTACCGTTACTGACCAACACTAACGTGAGGTCTATATGCGCTGAAGCCGAACCCCAGTGAGAGAGAGACACACACACACACACACACACACACACACACACACACACACACACACACACACACACACACACACA
>JAOPUA010000055.1:7238968-7266468 GCA_027122455.1 Trisopterus luscus
CCCCCCCCCCCCCCCCCCCCCCCCCCCCCCCCCCCCCCCCCCCCCCCCCCCCCCCCCCCCCCCCCCCCCTCTCCGTCAGAGAGCTATTGAATGGATGCCAATGGCTTGGTAAGTGGTAGGGGAGCTATACTACATTCGAAGCCAATAACGAAGGTAGTTTGAACAATGACATGATGGCTAACGGCTCCCTTGATGGAACAGGCGTTGGAGCCTCAAACCCTAAACTCACTATTTCACACGCTGAAAGGAGAAATCTGCTGTATAAGCTTTTTCTCTTGGAACAGAATGTCTGCCCATCTGTTGCGTGGCCCAAATGTAACCATATTTTTTCTCTTACTTTTTAAATCATTATATTTCACACGTTGCTGTAAACACATTTTTTCATATATGATTACTTAGTTAGTGCCTTCCATTTATGCCAAAAAACGATGGCATGTTTAATGTGTTTCCCTTTTATTGTCTGATTTGGGGTAGCCTCACACTCTAGATGTAATGACTTTATTTGAAGCATTCAGATGCTTGCATACAATATGTACTTTATAAATAAAGTTGGACCTAACTGAAGCACAACACCAACACCCACGATCAATATAGTTAACAAAAAGGAGGAGAAGAAACACCGCCACATCACATCCTGCCTCATCTCCACCCTGTGAGTGTGTGTGCGCACGTGTGTATGTGTGTCCGCGCACGTGTGTATGTGTGTCCGCGCACATGTTTGTTTAGCAAACAAGGAAAAGTGCTTCATTGGCTTTTAGTAAATTAACCACTTTTCTTTATCCCTTGTCTGTCTGAGACAATTTGGTAACTTACCCATGCAATTTTCCCCTGCCTCATGTAATCAATCTTCATGAACAAGTCTTGAATCTGTGAATTGCTCTGTTAAAAAATGTAAATAAAAGAATGAACAATAATCAACTAATAAAGTGTTATGTATAATAAACTAACAAATATATAATGCATAATTGTAGAATCTTAGCAGTATTAGAACAATAACTATTGAAAAAATATACATGACAGACTTTGTGATGAGCATGATGTTCTCTTACTGTATTATGCAGACACAAGCACTTCCTCAATACGAGTCCAAAACTCCTCTCATCTAGAGACCTTAAACCGTCCATTTCATAATCCTACGCAGAGGTAAACACAGTCCACTAATCATCGCCAGGAAAAGCACTCAGAGGCCCCCTTATTCCACCTCAAGCCATAGCATACAATAAAAAAGGCAATCTCGCTAAAATGGGAAGTAATAAATAAACAAATAGAAGAGGATGCTGATTGATTGAAATAATCAGTGTGAGGCGGACAAGGAACTAGTAGAATTCATACCTCGAACGCCAGCTTCAGCCTCTGGAGGCTCTCAAGAGAGACCTTCTGGTCAATCTAATCAGAAAACACATTAATGAGTGTTATTGTACGGGTTTCAGGATACGAAGAACAAACAATATGAATCTGTTCCACTCATTTTAAATGATTGGCGCACACACGAACAAACAAACACTCTCATTTATTTTAGTTTCAAACCCATGCCACACCACTTACCAGGCAGTTAATAAACTGTGAACTCTACACATACAACACAAGGTAAAAAAATGAAAGAAAATAAAAATATTATATAAGTGGTTAATGGAGTACAAATTTCACCAGCTTGAAATCAACATCAATTACCACACTGTCACCCACTTTTAATGGCAGCTTTCTCTTTGTAACTTCATTCGAAGCAGACTCTGGCTACGTTGATATTGCTCGTTAATAAATAATGATAATAAACTGCTTGATTTCTCAAGGCTGCAACCACAGCCTCAGGTCATCACTGGAATAACGAGGAAGATGATTGGCTGATCACGGGTGATAAACTCCAGTGCACAAAGAGGGAGACTAGATCCTGAAATCCCTTCAGTCTCCAATCCCCTTTACTCATTTCTCATTCCACAAAAGGGCATGTAGGCTCATTGTGCAATACCAATTTCCCTTATCTTTGTAAGGAGTCGGTCATTGTATCTAATAAGGGGTGAGGTGGCATTCAACACATCTGCTGTTGGGCCATCATTTAGCTAATTGGAAATTAGGTTATTTTATACATTTCGGTTTTGGCTGTTGATTGGGATCATGCAGAGACAAAGAGCTTGTTTGGAGCTCAGTATTGCCAAGGTCAGAATAAACCATTCCCACTTAATACAATTAAAAACTCTTTATGACTTCCCCGGCTCCCTCCACTGCAGCTAATCAGAGAAGTGATTAATAACTGATGCATTTTAATAGATGGGCCCCACTTGTTTTAATTTAATTTTTATCTTTTTATTTTTAAGTGTGAGTAATGTGTTGGACCTGTACTACAGCAGTTTAAAAAAGAAAAAAAAAGTAAAAAGTATGTACTTAACTATTTTACTTGCACTATTTAACAGTTATAGGCTCTCCTGTAACATATTCGAGCCAGAAACAGTAAATGGCATTTCCAACTGTGCTGAACCTAACCTGGCTCGCTGGCGACACCAAGAGGACACAAGGTGCTATGATCAATGCTACAGGTCAGGAAAAGAGCAGGAGGGAAAGCAGCACAATGGTGTTAAACACATCAAACTCGACTTCTTCCTGACACAGTACCTCCAGGTCGTGGGATGTGTGGTTTGGAACAGCATGGTTACACAGTGCTGTCCTCCCGAGGGCCTGTTCTCCCAGGTGAAGGGAGTGCCTGCGTGGGTTCTGTTTCAGAAGCTCTCGTTGCATCCATTCTGGGGGCTGTTCTGGGCCACTGGACATTCCCAGGGACCCCGGACTAGGAGGGCTTCTGTCTTCTGGACACCTAAGCTCAGAGAGGAAGCTACAGGATATCATGTTTATTGTATTGTATCATGTTTATTGTATTCTTCAAAAATAAAATATGATTATGATTTAATTATGGTTTATAGGAATATAGTTAACCTATATTTATTTATATTTCATATA
Source organism: Trisopterus luscus (assembly GCA_027122455.1). NCBI lineage: Eukaryota > Metazoa > Chordata > Actinopteri > Gadiformes > Gadidae > Trisopterus > Trisopterus luscus. The sequence goes on from JAOPUA010000055.1 coordinate 7,241,918, forward strand.
AAGTATTTAAGCCCTAAACCAGGTGTCATGGTGTGTTATGGTTTATCACATGTTAATAATTATTGCCTGTGGTTGTTGTTGTCATTATCATGTAATCAGCATGTGTTTTGTGATTAACATCTAGTCCCAGGTTAACCAGGCCTCCAGAATGGCTTCCTCCACGTTGCCTTGACAACTGTAAACGTGTTGTAAAGCTTAAAAATTCATAGCTCGAAGGATCTGCTTTGAAACAACAACAAAAAAGATGGCAAAAACCATTTCTACCACATCCTCTACACATATCCAAGACATATCATGGATGGAAAAGAGTATAATGATGTCAGATAACAGAAGATTTGATTGAAGCCTGCCTTGATCTCTTAATAAAGAGAAGTAGAGAGATAAACAAACGGAAAACAAAAGGGAATCAGAGTACCTGGGAACAGTTTCTATCCGTCCTGATGCTGAGGAAGGACGGTCTCTTTTTCCCATAGACATTCTCGTAGCCGTTCTTTCTTTAAGCTTCAACTGTAGTGAGGAGTTAAGTATAATGCAGTCTCTCCCTCACTCTGTAGCGCCAAACAGACAATTGAAAAGCCATAGGGCTCGTTCACTCAGGTTACCAGATACGTGTGCTAAGGTTACACCAGGGAAAACACGCTTCTGGAGACCTGTTTGAACAAGTCCACCTTCCCAGAAACACAGCCTTCAGCAATGTCCCTGAAGTCACCCTTGACATAGCAAAAAAAAGTGAGGACTGATTTAGGCGCACATATTCATATATTCCAGTTTAATTGGCCTGTATAAATAATCATGATTCATTATGCACATTTAAATGTACAATAAGTAATTTAGCAGACTTGCAATTTAAACTTGAGTACGAACATTTAGGAAAAGTGGTGCACAAACAGGCATTATGCATTATTTTTCAATGGAGGACAAATATGTGTTTTATATATTTAATGATGGGTAGAACATGCAATACTCTGCATGTTGTATGCTGATAACAATCTATACAGTCTATAGCTGACATCTAGGGGGCTAGGGTCAAGGGGTGTCACAAATATATGGCCCGTTAAGCCTTTAAGCCCTGTTTCTTTTTTTCTCTTTTTCCATTTAATGAAATAAAAATGGAATTTAAGGGCCGTGTCCCAGCATCACGTTTTTAACCATGAGCACTGTTAAAGTGTTAGTGTATAGGGTGAAGTGTAAAGTGTAAAAACTGTTAAAAACAGAACCAAAACAGAATGTATTACCAATTCGGAGGTTAGGATCCTACACATGGTAGTAGCCCTCCACACACATCAACATTATCAACACGTCTAGACAGTTGTTGTTCCCTCCGGACTAAACAATAGGGACAAAATATGTGATTATATGTGATTCCAACCAAGACGGCTGGCCTCCTTGCTGGCTCCCAGATCTTGAGAACGTGGTTGGTTAACTCTAAACTGGACGGCTCTTTTGAACAGCCAGTTGTTTATGTCTAAAGGCAAGACTTTACTTTACTTTAATGCCGTCACTCAGATGGACATACAGTGTATATATGCATAACACCTTTTGGAAGAGTTTTAATGAACACAGAAAAATAAATGTGACCACATTACAAAGACCTCTTCATTAGGTTTATGGTCACGAAAGCGTATTCCTCCCAGTGTGGTGTGGAATGGCTCAGTGAGGACCTGGCCAGCTCGATATCCACTCCAGCGGTCGTGAAGCAGGCATTGTGACCACGGGAAGCTTCCTCTCTTTCATCACATCCGGACCCCCAGCCGCTTTACTCATTAAGCTCTTCATGAGCGCTGTGTCTGTAAAATTCCAAACAAAAAATTAGCTCAATGAGAAAATTAAGACCTCCCCCCCGCATACAGAGGGATCACCATCGTGTGAATCAAGCAGACCTTTTTCAGGTAGAATTTTGCATAACTGCTGCAGCTCCTGTGGCTGTAAAGCCTTGAGCACATATGGGACAACAGAGGCCTTCCTTCCAAAGAACGTATCATAGGTGGTCAGCTCCGAGACATCATGTAGATCGCGTATGTGCCGTTGGACAACGGTTGGTACTGTAAAGAGGAGACAGAAATGTAGACGACCAACAATGTTCCAATGGTTATGGGGCAGAATCGTTTGGTAGTTAAGAGAAGAAGAAAGATGGTAGAAAGGTTCTGGGTCCGAACCCCAGTCAGTTTTTGTAGTCGGTTTCATGTGCAAAAATGCTAAATGTCATGAATGTATTTTCTTTTGTATTTCATGTATTTCATGTAACTTCAAGTGTATTGTACCTATTCCTCTGCAGTGCACATGGTGGCGTGCGGTACCGCTATAGGCAGTAATGCACCGGTTGTCCTGCAGTTGATCCTTCAGCTTGGGCCGGCAGTAATTGTCCCTCATCTCAGTGCGAGTCCAGTGAGGATCCTGCTGCCTGCTGCGTAGAGGAACCACCTCAGCTTCCCTATAGGAAGTCATGTGATCAGCTCCTGTCCAAACAGACGAAAGAAGAAAAACAATGAGTTATAACAGTTAAACCTAAATTATAATGATAAAAAGGAGTCAAATAGCCACATACGCTGTGGGTCTTTATGTCTGCACTGGAATTTATGGTTGAGGTCTGTGATTCTGGGCATAGTCAAAAGACACCCATTTTCCAGTGAGCTCTGTGTTCCCCATGCCAGGTGGTAGTGAGGTGGGTACCTTGAGAGAGGCCCAGGAAGTCGGTGCGGTAGGTGGAGCAGTACTGCGCTGTCAGGGCTTTCCGGATCTTCTCTTCAGATGTGAATCTGCTCCCCTCTCCAGAGCTCTGTGAAGTGCCTTTTGGCAGCCTCCACGTAAGGAAGCCCTGGAGGAAAGACGGAGTGAATAACCATCCCCATGGAGCCACACACTGAGTACTCCATTAAAACCTCCCGATGGTCAACTTCACCAAAGGCTTGTTATTTACCTGTGGTGCATGTATTTGAATATGTAGTATATGAACATCTGAACATGTCTATCCTCCTACGACAGATAATAAATCTTTTTTTATGATAGGTTGTCCTTATTTATATTTTCACCTTTAGCTGATGAATCTCCTATCAATTTTAGTATTACCATTACTAACATTAGTTGATGAAGTAAAATGTATTATGAAAAAGCATTTGCTCAGAGGTAAGGGTTAGTGGGCTAAGGTTAACCCTCACCCTTTTAAATAATGTATAATTTAATACCTTATTTAACATGACCATTAACTGTGGTTATCAAAATCCAAACAACTTTATTAATCCTACTAGGGGCAATTATTTAGTTTAACAACTGAACGCCATTACTAACATAAAACACCATAAGTAAACGCTTACGAGACCATAACTAAACTGTTAATCAACTGTTAGTTTATATTTATTACTGCAATAACTAATCTTAATTAATGGTTAATTAATGTACCTTATTGTGAAGCGTTAACGATTACTTAAATTATTTGACAGAATCCACCTGACTTGGATGTGGATTGTTCCTCCTCTGTCCTGAGGCCGATCCTGTTCGAATGCATTCAGGCTTAGAGACAGCTTTCCAGCAGAAGTCCTCACTATAACCAGATGGACCCACAGGTCCAGATGGTGAATAGCAGTCTCTGAACGTTTTGGAGGTCGCTGGCCTAAATACGTAAACAAAAAGACTAATACATGTGCACCAACTTAGTATCATGTGATGCTGGTATAAAGACACTTACAGTGTAAACTCAGTGTTTGAGCTTGGCCGGTAGAAAAACTCTCTTCTGTGTGAGGTTTCATATGGGTCCCACAGGGCTATCTTATCTGAAAATAACAAACATACTTTGTGTTATTTAGTCTAATAAAAGGCTGATGATTTGGGGCAAATTATGGGCTTAACTGTGTGAAATAATAAGAAGTTTAACCTATGCTTACCCTTGGCTGCCATGGTCTCTTTCAAATATGTTGGACAAAATAATGACTTTCGTGTTGGGGAGGATCACGTCCCAGTTAAAAGAGAAAGCCACCAATTCAGCCGCTCAGTTGATGGCACGGTTCTGTATATAAGATGATACCGACAAAACCAATACGATTGAAGAATATCTTCATTTGTGAAGCTCAGATATATTTATCTGAGCAGATCTGAGTTGTACGCTACCACAGGCGGCGTTTACCCCGGCGAACCAGGGGTGTTGTTATGGAGATACAACTCAACGTACTTGTTAACTCTCAGCGGGGGGAGGAACTCATGAAAGATTCAGTTGCTCTGATCATTCGTGTAGCTCCACATTGGGACCGCAAAGTGGTCCTGAAAAGTTAAACGCCTTATTTACTCTTATTTAGGCAGTGATCGATAAATGAAACCATGGATGATTTAAACCAACCCACACAACCACACAAACCAGCAACCAACACGACAGTGTGAAGATACCTAACTGTGACAGTTACATTTCAGCTGCAAATGGTTCAAGTTTAGTTCATTTTGGTGACCAACTATCTTTCAGTCTCTATGCGTTTATTAAAGAATGGATTACAAATGTTAAACCGCGTGTCCAAAACATAGCCGTGTTAACCGTGGTTAACACAATGAATGGGCAGAACACCGCGATAACAGGATACACTGCTATGTCTGTGATGGAAACGCTATGTTTACAAATAAAGCCCAGCGTCTGCCATTCGAGTCTAGCGCCGTTCATCCATTGTGTTTACAACCAATCGAGCCGCGTGGAGTGCTTGGAATCCAACTGTCCAATAAGAGGGCAGGGGGGGGATGGCGGCAGCCAATCCATGTCAGCCAGAGAACCAATACGCAGAATGAAGAGTAGTCCCTCCGCCAAAAGACCGCGCATTGACCGCCTATTGTTTGAGACATAGCTGTGTACGTCCTACTTCATATACAATTATTTGGGTAAGTCATGTTTTAGTAACTTGATATATAGCATTGTGCATGTTATTATAATACAAATATTCAAAACAGAAATCGTGATGTATTTCAACAACTTTGTTCATTTTGTATTTTTTTGCTAAACACGAAACATTCTGAGATGCTAAATAAATTGCTAATGTCGTATGAAGTGCTTGCTATTGTGAGCCAACACTGCTTTTAAAATCGAATGGCGCGGTGTGTTAATGTTGTTCTGTTTACAAATTCCCCATATAGAGACCTATGCTAAGGATAACCCCATCCACGACGGAGTAACTACGTTTCTATAGCGTAACGTCCGCTCAAAGCCATGGTTGTATTTGCTTCTAACCCGTTCCGTTAGCTTGCTAGTATATTAGCTGGGCAGATGGGCCCGCCGTCCATGTTAGACATGCTAACGGTAGCCCGCGTACAAAGAGCTGGAGAGAGAGTAGCCCACTGAATGGCGTACGTAGGGGCATCTGTACTGAAAAAAATATCGTCCGCTTGATTCTCGCGTTAAAGCTATTGTCAACTCTCTTAATTACAATTTTTCTTTATTAAACTGTTCGCATGAGCGATTAGTCGCCATTCTTTCATATATTTGTATGACCCTATAAGCAGAGAAGATGGTGTCATTGCTAGTGGTGGCTAGTTGAGCGAAGCTAACGAGGGTATCTTCAAGACAAAGCAATGGGGGAAGCCATCATTGCTAACTCAAGGAAGCTCAGAGGGCGGCAGATGGCTGCTAATGCTAACGTTAATTTTATGCATACACGATGCAGTCAGTCCCAATGCGATGCGTTTATTGCCATCCTGCATACAATCAGTATTTTTTATGTTTATGTAGCCAGAGCTGGCCTTGAGCTGAGTAATAAAATATAGTGTTTGGCAGTGTAACGTTACTGAGAATATTTTCGAGTTTATGAGCTGTTTTTCCAAGATTAGGCTTGGACTATCCAATAGCTCATCAGTCAACCCCTCCCCCTTCCACCCTATCTAAACAATGGATGGAACTGACAAAGCAGAGATGGGGAAATTGAGCATAGTGACATAATAAATCAAACTATTTCAGTTTAATATTAGATTATGGTACGTTTGACAATAATAATAACAAAAACATCTTCCTTCCATTCAGGGCCCCAAGATGGTGAAAGATCCGAAGAAGCCAAGGGGCAAAATGTCCTCATATGCTTACTTTGTTCAGACGTGCCGTGAGGAGCACAAGAAGAAGCACCCTGAAGCGAGTGTCAACTTCGCAGAGTTCTCCAAGAAATGTTCTGAACGTTGGAAGGTAATCTTAATTATTAAAATATGGTAAAAAAAAAAAAAAAAGATGCAAAATTCCAGAACTCTTTTGCTGTCAGTGAGTGACGGCCGATTTTTTTGATGTATATATTCTTTATTTCCAAAGACAATGTCCCCTAAGGAGAAAGGGAAGTTTGAAGATCGTGCCAAACTGGACAAGGTCCGCTATGAGAAGGAGATGAGGACCTACATTCCCCCCAAGGGCCAGAAGAAGAAGCGCTTCAAGGACCCCAATGCCCCAAAGAGACCCCCGTATGTATTGTGATGAATGCATGTTTGTACCGATTTGTGACACACCGTGCCAACTAACCATATCACGCCGTCTGTGCAAAAGGTCCGCCTTCTTCCTCTTCTGCGCCGACTTCCGGCAAAAGGTGAAGACCGATACTCCCGGCCTCTCCATTGGAGACACTGCCAAGAAGCTGGGAGAGATGTGGAACAACTCCTCACCGGAGGACAAGCAGCCCTACGAGAAGAAGGCGTCCAAGTTGAAGGAGAAGTACGACAAGGTAAGCGGCTGAGAGAACCCTACATTCCAGTGGATGTAATTCATTCCAATGGAAGATGGCCAGGTGGAATTTAAACATGTTTACATTTTTCCTTTGCAGGACATGATTGCCTACCGTACCAAGGGAAAGGTGGAGGTCCCTGCCGCGGCTCCGCCACCAGAGGATGATGATGATGACGATGATGATGAGGGTGATGATGACGACGATGATGATGATGATGATGAGTAGAATGCATTGGTAGTACGAGCTAGACTTTTGCTCATGCCATATTACCCCAACCCACCATCCCAATGTACTCCGTTCACATTCAGGAAGGAAAATTACTGAACAAGAACATGTGTATATTTAATGTTTTTAAGATGTACAGTGTTATGCTCCTTTTTTTTTTTTTGTAAAGTTAACACTACATATCTTCGGTTTGATCATTTCCTAGTGGTAGTTCTTTATTCCAGCCATATCTAACAATTTAGAGAGGACGATGAAATTTAAATGGAAACTAAGTAGTCTGTAGACGTTAAACTTGCAACTCAAAAATGAAATTTTTGGGTTGGTAGTTTATTTTTTATTTGTGCTTTAAAGAATATTTTTTCATGTGTTGTCAAAATGTCTTTATTGTTCTTTGAATACCACTCTAATAAAGGTCTTTTTTTAAGAAATTACTTTTTTAATTTGGCCTTTTCTGTTTTTGATCATATAACAATCCATTCTCATATGTATTTTATTTAATTTGCCGTATTTTGATGGTGAGTGGTTCTCTTAAATATGCTTTCAAACAAGATAATTTTACAACATGAGTTTATCATACAATTTAAAAGCCCAGTGTTATTAAATGTTTACAAAAAGCTTGTCTTGAATAATTGTCAGTTAATCTTGCATCGGCCCATGGGCCACCCATGGTTATAATATGGACTCACTGTATTTCAAGGTAAGTTCAAACTGATATTTACTCAATATTAGATGTCTGCATAGTCAACAGCAATGATTCCCTAACTTTTAACATTCACAGTATCAGGTAAGCTCAATTAAATGATTTGGTTCTTAATTCTGCATAAACAAGTAGTGAAAACACGTCTGCATGGACAAGGTAAACAAAATTGGTCAGTAACAAACGACGTGGGACATGATTAGGCATATATTGCAGCAATTACTTGCTTATTTGACTAGCTACAGCTATCCTCACATTTAGGGGAGCGTGCCTATGTTCCCACATTGCACTCGCACCGTTGGATCCTGCCTCACTTGTGACAACATCTTGTCGGGATTGAGCTAGGGTTAGCCCTAAACCCTGTCTGCTATGCTTTTCAACAAATGATGTAAAAAAAACAAAACAAAAAAACGAATTAATTTACTACTTCCAAAAAATCTTGTGGGAGGATAGGGTATAAATTAAAGGGGAATTGAAAGACCTAATTTTGAACATTTCCTAGAAATGTGGGCCCATAGGGTTTCAATTTGAGAAATATATTGAGAAAAATGTGGGAACATAGGGCTGATCCCACAATCAGCATTGGTAAGTGTGTAGTTCAAAACGTGACGCAGCTTTTACTTCGCCACCTACAGAGTTTGTTATGTACGATCATTCAAAAACGCCATGTTATTTCCTATAGACATTTGACCGAGGGAACCGGAGCCTCGGAGGCGGCACTGAATGAATCAAAGGTCGTCTTGCTCTCTTGTCATAGACGCTACATCCACACAGATTTCGAAACAGATTTTTGTCGCATCCAATATTTTCCAGGATTAAGCGTTTATTATATACAAATATTCGGGTCGGTTGTCCACCAACACAAAATGTCTGTTAACAACTTTAAGCCGTCTTTTTCCTCTGTTGTCATGACAACGATGATCAACAACCCACCGCAAAATCAGTGGAGATCTTTCAGCGCGTGAGTGGGCCAGTCCCACAGCCCGGAGGCTTTTGCTGCGCGTTCTCGCGAAATTAGTACGGCTTTAGGGCTGTCCCAATGTTGAATCTCAAAGGGCGTCAGGGTTTGAGTCCACATTTACCGAGCCCTTTCCCTGAGTCCGCATCAGTGCAGAGTAAACCTACGGGAATTACCCACAGCGTTGTCACGTTTACCGCGAAGACTATAGGGAAATCCGGAAATTAGGAAGGTAAACAACAAACAAATGATTATAATTAAGAAAGTTGTAAGTTGAACATTCCTAAACCGGCAACCAAAGTGTCAGCAACAGCTTAGTCATTAACCGTTGCCACGGTAACATGTTCTCGTGAAGTGCTGTCCCTCCCAATTCCATTTTTACCTATCTGAGCCCATGTGGCCTCACACACTCACTTACTTACGTTAATTAGCACCTGAGATCTATAAAGTCCGTGAGTCCTTAGTCCTCCGGGTTCACTTTGGGATTGGCCCTGTGATTTACCCGTCATGGATAAGAGGAATTGGAGTTACAGTGGGCTGCATACATTATTTTTTTGGTAGGCCTACTGAGATTTCAGTCATCAGCCTGACTTCAGACAGTCTCAATTAAAACAAAAATAATGGCGACTGTAAATCGCAGTTTAATTTTGAGTAACCAGAGATCAACCATCGTACTCCACTCGTACCCCAACAACCGCTGACCTAGAGGGCCTCTAGACTCTGGACTAGAGCATCGATCAATGCTTAAGTTACTAGATCAATATACATTGTAGGTGGACTGAGCAGGATGAGTTTTCATGCATGATTGTTCTTCCTTTTTCCGCCCCCTTTTTGTGCTGTTGTACCGCTCTGCATGTCGGTCATTCACGAATCGGCCACTCCTGAATGGCTGTCGAGAAATCCCAATCCGGAAGGTGGCGCCATTTGTATAGTAATGTTTCTACTTGAAAACTGCAGCACTGTAAAAGTAAAATAATACACACATATCCACCGGCCAAGTGTTAATAAAATGAATATGAAAGAAATGTTATTAAATGCGAAAAATTAAAGTAGGCAACATGTGAAAATCGTACAGAGAAAAGCTTCTGTTCATTCTAAGTGACTCGCATATTCACGAAAATGTTCATTTAAAGGAGTTAATTGATCTATGTATCCGATTTCCCTAAAAGCCTTGCCCTTTACCTCATTCTAGATTCTGAAAACCACCCATTCACCCAACAACAAACATATCGTCATTCTCTTGGATTTTTTAATCCAGAGCTTTGAATAAAGCAGTTTTGAATAACAGGTGTTTTTTTTGGTTTGTTTCCCTCTCTACTTTTCTTACGTTAATGAATGGCACACCTGACTCGCCTGCCAAGGCAAGGCAAGACAAGGCAAACAGTCCAAATACGTTTTTTTCTACAAATGCAGAATATTGTCTAACATGTAACAAATAAAAACAACAATAAAAAAAATCCACAGTTTTCCCCTCAAAAAAGTATCCCCATCATTCGCTGAAGTAATAACTATGAACATCTACATGTTTTGTGGCTTGGGCTTACTTCTCACTCGCTGGAACGTTGCAGCTTCGTGTTGGACCTGCAATGTAACTTTTGTTGTACAGCCATCTCAGGGGGGTTGTGTTACAAAGTGTGGCCAAATTAGGACCACCACAGACTTCAGCGGAGTATCTCCATGGCTACTACAGGAGCATTTCAACTTCTGCTCGAATAGTTTCAAAGTGATGCCGGACGCTGCTGTTTGAGTTGTTTTGCTTTAACTTGTGTGCAACATTGAATTCTTTATTTTTCAATGGCGACCTGATGATACACTTGATTATGGAGGTTCCTGGACCGCGGAGAATACATTTCAATGTATTTTTGATGTTCATGGTAAGTTAACTTTTTTGTTGATGAGTTATTCGTCCTTTTTTGTTCGTGAACAACTAACTTGACGTAGGTTACGTTAACCGTTGCATTCTGAATCCAGGGAATACAATCCATTTGAATAAAATATCACAACCCGATTACATAGAGACACATAATAGAAATAGTTAATTTACAATGGATGAACAAAAAATGCATTCCCAGCACATGCTGGGAATGCGAGTTTGACGCGCATCCATCCAGATACTATTTGAGAGAGCGGGAGTGAGTAGGCCTATGGGCATCATTATATAATTTTTCTGTATTCTGCTGCAGATGCTTGGGTACACATGGGGTGTTGGTCCTCCGTCTAACAGTGGATTTGATGGGACTGGTGGGAGAAGGCAGCAGGCTGGGCAGCTCCACCGTGCTCACCCCTCCTGGTACAGCAGCAGAACCAGCCAAGCGACAGCGCTTCAGGATGCTCTGGTGTCACATCAGGCCTCTGGTCGTCGGCAAAGACCAATGGCTCTCGTTCAGCCAGTGTATTCCTTCCAGGTTACAGAAGACACAGCACCAGGTCGGTCAACTGTTAACTAAAGGCCCCATAATACTCTGATGATGATCAAATTAAAAAGCTTTGATGCAAAGTGGAACCACAGAACTAGCATTTTAATGAATGCTTTTTGTAGTCACTGCAGCCACCCATGCTAAGAATGTATGCACTCATGTTATTGTAAGATGTTTCCAAATCCTCCAGCAAACTACAACTATAACACTTTGTTTTACAACATTGTGTTGTATTAGACACAAGCATGCTGTGTTTGTCTATTAATGTTGACAGGAGCGGTAGTGGGAAGGCTGCAGGCAGTGTACCGGGAGAACCCCAGGCCAATCACGTACTCCGTGCTGGTGGACGACGGAGACAAACTCTTTCTGTTGAAACGCCTCTCTGGGGACTTCCTATTGTCCCGCGGCCTGGATTTTGAAACACAGAGATTCTACATTCTCACGGTTGGGGTCCAGGAAGAGGGGGGTCCACTATCAGGTGTCAGGGTTTACTTCAACGTGCTGGACGTCAACGACAACCCCCCAGAGTTTAAACCGGACACCTACTTTGCTTCACTGCTTGAGGACGCGGCCACTGGGACATGCTTTCTTCTCCTAAATGTCCACGATAAAGACGCAGGTGAGTGGGGAGGAAAGTGCAGTTCAAACGGTCTAAATGTTAATCACTTAACCTGGGACATCCGTGGCATTTGAAAAATAAATAGGGTGCCAGTGTGACATTTACTAATCAGCACACGCTTTCATCCAAATGGAGATGCAGTGTTTCTCTCTCCAGATACATGTCATTGATGGGCTGGTAGGTTGGGAATCTTGCCCAAAGATGTCTACAGATAGATTGTTGCTGGGGTTCAAATCAGGCACCTTTTTGGCTGGTAAACAAACAGCTTAACCTCCACACTATCCAGCCCTGATGGTTTTGATATAGAATGAGACACGCGTAGAATCTCACTTGAAGGGAATACTATACCACAAGGGGCGAAATATATACACTATCAGATGAAGAAGCCATTAAGTCAGAGAAAGGGAATCTAGGGAACATTTAGGTGTAGGTTAAAGGTCCCATGACATGCCACCATGTGGTGTGATTAGCGGTTACAAGCAGTTTTGGAAATCTTCCCCTTATGACATCACAGGTGGGCGTCTCCACCTAGATGTGTGAAAGATAGATGAGCAACGTTTGCTACAGTCCACTGGGTAGGCTGGTAGACTGATCTATCCAGCACATATCTAGGTGGAAAAACCCACCTGTGATATCATAAGGTGCAGATATTAAAAACGGCTTGTAACGGCTAATCACACCTGGTGGCATGGGACCTTTAAACTGTAATTCACACAGAACATCTAGCCTGAGGCCCACAACACACAGAGGATCCCACTGTTCCCACACATCCAGTAGAGGAATCAAATATTGATACTAGTTGCTTTTTAAAGGTTTAATAAATAGGTAACTAGATCTCAGGGTCACGTTGTGTCCAAACTGTTTTTGTCTGTATTTATATTGGGAATTGATGCCCTACTGGTATAGATTTGTTATTGGTCGGTATTTAAAAAATATCATATATATTATATATATACGTATATATATACGTATATATGTTAGCAACAAAATGACTCATAAGCTTGTTTGAGAAGTATGTCAATCACTCTTTTTGTAATGACCTTTCTTTTTTCCCTTGTTTTTTATCTCACTGCTAGAAGAGAATAGTAAGTTGGACCTTCAAATCTTCGCTGGGGATGACGATCATGTATTCTCTTTGGATCCCGCTGGCAGCTTATGCCTGAGCAGTGAGCTAGACAGAGAGAAGAAACCCTCCTACAATCTGACAGTGACAGCCAGCGACTGTCCACAGATCTCTTCTCAGCGATTCACCAGCACAGCGCAGGTTGTCATTTCAGTTCATGACATAAATGACAACCCCCCCGTCTTCACGTCCGCCCAGAGTGTTGCTATTCCGGAGGATTCTCCCCTCCACTTGCTCATTACAACTGTCCACGCGCAGGACCCAGACTCAGGGTCCAACAGAGAGGTGTTCTACTATTTAAACGACTCCGCCTCAAGCATTTGGGTCAGTGTTCACAACACAAGCGGACACGTGCATCTGCGGCAGCTACTGGACAGAGAACGGGATGAGGCCTTCACCGTCGCCATAACGGCCGTTGATATGGGCTCCCCGCAGATGGCGAGCACCATGAACCTCACTGTGCACATAGAGGATGTGAATGACCACCATCCAGAGTTCCCACAGAGATCCTACAGCCTGTCTGTGAGAGAGGACATACCCAGGGGAAGCAGCGTATTCCGAGCTCAGGCTTGGGATGCGGACCTGGGCGCCAACGGGGAAGTGCGGTACACCCTTTCCCAGACATCTCCGTTTGCGGTGGACACGGTCCGGGGTGTCATCATAGTGATGGAGGAGCTGGACAGGGAGAGGCAATCTAATTACACACTAACTGTGCTGGCCGTAGACAGAGGCAGCCCACCAAGATCTTCTGCTGCTGTCATAGGCATTACTGTCTTGGACGTCAATGATTTCACCCCTGTCTTTTCCCCAGCGATACAGACAATACATGTCTTGGAGAATCAGGAGGACCTCTCTCAGTTCACTCAGTTGGTACTACAGTCAGAAACACAGAGTAACCTTAATACACATACTTTTGATGTCATTTTGGTTTTACAGTTATTGGGGTTTTGCCCTTCTTTTCAATCAGATTTCTGCATGGGATGATGATGTAGGCATCAATAGTCAGCTCACGTATTCAACACAAAGTGGAAATGAAGACAGTTTGTTCTCTCTCTCAGCCAATGGCACCTTCCATGTCTTAAACATCCTGGACAGGGAGAAACAACCACGGTATATCTTAAGTATTATCGCTGTGGATGCAGGTAATTGATAATGTCAGCCATCCTATATCTTACAAATTGGAATTCAAATCAACTACCACTCAATGTGCAAAAACTTATAAACAAGTGAACCAATATTAATAATGTTTGTTTCCTTGTCACTTCAAGGCTGGCCACCTTTAACTGGGACTCTAACCCTAGAGGTAGTAGTTGATGATGAGAATGATAACAGACCCCAGTTTCATGAGGATGTCTACAACACCATCATTCCAGAGGATAGCCCGCCAGGCACTGTGTTTGCCATCATCACTGCGACAGATCTAGATCAAGGTGTCAATGGAGAAATAAGGTAAAACATTTCATAATTTTTCTGTGATTTGATTACTACCTGCTTACACCAATGGTTTAACACCTCTATTAAAGGGGAAAAACGATTGTGTAGCGCCAAGGGGGTTTGACTGTGGAGCAAATGCCCTAACCCCCACCTGCTCCTTAATAACATTATAAAGTCACGGATACATTTCGCCAAGCTTTGAAAATGTATTACACTGAACTGATATTGTGTAGTTGCTATATAATATGACCTCTGTAGGTACTCCATCGTTGGCCCAGATTCACCCTTCTCCATTGAAGAAACATCTGGAGAGCTGTCCACCACTGAGGCTCTGGACCGAGAGACAGTTGCCATCTACAACTTGACTGTCATATGCAGCGATAAGCATTCTACCCGTCCTTTGTCCAGCTCAGTGCTTGTAAACGTACTTGTTGGCGATGTGAATGACCACTGGCCCCAGTTCCAAAACAGTCCTTATGTGGCCCATGTACCTACTGCCATTGATCCAGGTGAGAACATGAACGTGTTCCAGGTCATGGTTATGAAGATTTATTGGATTGTTTGTTGAATTGTATTTCTTTTTGGGACTTAAATTTGTCATGAATGTGTGTGGAATAACACATACCGGTAATTTCTGATATTAGATTTTAATTTGGCTTTCTTTACTGTTTTTCCCTGATGTCTTAATTGTGTCTTTCAGAATCTGTGGTTTGTACGGTGAGAGCAACAGATGGGGACACTGAGATGAACGCAGAACTCAAGTTTTCTTTATATGGACCAAGTGTTGATCTGTTTACGATCAACCCACGCAGCGGGACCGTGTTCACGTCAGGTTTTCTCACAGGACGGGAGGACCTAACGATCGATGTACATGTCGAAGATAGTGGAGAAGTTCCACATTTTGACATCACCACTATCAGTGTAATATTTCACAATGGTTCAGAATTCCCAGTGATTAATGTTAACATTGTTGGAAAATTAATTTTTGAGGATGCACCAGTTGGAACACTGGTGGCAATTGTCAATGCAACAAGTCCAAGGCCAGAGCCGTTTTACTTTTACCTTGCCTCTGGAGACACTGAAGAGATTTTTCAAATGGACGAATCAAGCGGTGAGTTAACAGTACAGAACCCATTGGATTATGAAAACAAGAAGGGTTTTACTTTGTTGGTAGAAGCGAGAGACTCTGGATCTCCACCATTCTCATCTTTTGCACAATTCCAGGTAAACATCAGCGATGTGAATGATAACTTTCCACAGTTCATGCAGAGTGAGTTCCGGTGTGACATCTTTGAGAATATGCAGCCAATATGGGTTTGCGATGTTCTTGCCATTGATGCTGACTCTGGAAGCTACGGTATGGTGCACTACAGCATTGTGAAAGGAAACCCTGACAGCCACTTCATCATTGATTCTGAGACTGGTGAATTGAGCACCACCTTAAGTTTAGATCGAGAGGATATTGCAGAATACAGTTTGACGGTTGAGGCAACAGAACAAGTTAACCCTCTTCACAGGGCAAGAGCAACTGTGATTGTCGTTGTTTTAGACAGAAACGACCACGCACCTCGTTTTTCCAAGATTTTTATGGCGGAAATACCAGAGGACACTCCTATTGGACACACTGTTGTACAAGTTATCTCGGCTGATGATGACATTGATGAAAATGCTGAGATTACTTTCTCAATAATCCAACGTGATGACATCCCTTTCAGCATTGATAACACCAATGGCCTCATAACTGTCATGGGGCTCCTTGACAGAGAGGAACAGGACCATTACATTGTGCGAGTTAATGCAAATGATTCTGCATGGAGCATAAGTACTGATGTCACAATAGTCATATTAGACGTCAATGACAACAAACCAGTGTTTTCACATATCGCCCCCACTGTAATCTTACCAGAAACAAAAGCTCAAGAGGAGTTTGTGTTTCAAATTATCGCTACAGATGCGGACACAGGGAAAAACAGTGAGGTTGTGTATAACATTGAACCCTTAGTTGAGCACTTCTGGGTCAATGCCACTTCAGGGAACATTTATACCACCCAGCTAATGGCTTTACATCATTCTCCCTTTGAGGTTTTTAATGTCACAGTTTTTGCATATGATTGCGGAATAACGTCATTATTTGCTAGCACCACTCTAACAGTACGATTAGTGCCGTATAACTACCATCCACCCACCTTTCTGCCTTCACCTTCAAAAGTGTCCATACCCTTTGACCTGCCAATAGGAACTGAGGTGGTTCAGTTTTCAGCAGTAGATAACGACTCTAATGAGATTGAGTATGGTTTAAAGAATGGAAATGCTTCAGATTGGTTTTGGATTAAGGCTGATGTTGGAAAATTAACACTAAATGGAAGTCTGAGTGAACATCTCAGTGAAGTTTGGACATTGTCAATTACTGCCAAAGATAGCGGATACCCTCCTTTGACCTCACAAGTTGAAATCACTTTTGAAATTATTGCAAGGAATCTCTTCTCACCAAACTTTGCAGAACCAGTTGCTGTATTTTCCATTCCTGAGGATTTACCCGTAGGATCAGTTATCGGAAAAATACCAGCAGAGGATGAAGATTCTGGTGCTAATGGTGTGATCACATATTCCATTCGACAAAAACTTGAATATTTACCATTTTCCCTGGGGAAAAGTTCTGCTTTGCTATCACTGATCCGAGAGCTGGACTTTGAGAGACAACAGCTATATCGTTTTCAAATAGAAGCTGTCGATGGAGGTTGGTCATCGAAGATAGGGATGACAAACATTACTGTGAATATTGTTGACGTGAATGACAATCCTCCATCATTTGGGGCATTGGAGTACATTGCCTCAGTACCAGAAAACTCTGGGATTGGAACGATTGTCTTTATTGCAAAGGCTACGGATCCTGACTCAACAGCACATGCCCAGATAACCTACAGTCTAATCTCTGGTGATGTGGAGAGGTTCTCAGTTGACTCAGTAAATGGCACAATCACCACTGCAGACGTCTTTGATTATGAACGGGAGCAGATCTTTGATGTCACAGTCAAAGCGTCCAACATGGGGGAACAGGCTTTGTTCAGTGTGGCGCATGTTGTCATCAACGTCCTTGATATCAACGAGTATATGCCGACATTCAGAACCAAAGAATATGACTTTTCAGTATTTACACATGATCCTATAGGAACTAGTGTAGGCAAAGTCACAGCAACCGATTTAGATCAAGGCCCAGAGGGTGAAGTTTTCTATTTATTGTTAGGCCTAAACCAAAACTTGGGATTTGAGATCGACCGACATTCTGGAGAAATATATACCACTGGCAGTTTGAGGATGCATGGGAACAGCCCTGCAGTTCTAACAGTTTTGGCAAAGAACCGAGGCATTATCAGTGGCACAAATGTAGACGAAGGTTCAGTCCGGATCAGCATCATAGAAATTAATAACGCACCTGAGTTCACTCCCGCTTTCTACTCGATCAATGTCAGAGAAAACATTGCCATTGGTGCATCTATAGTTAAAGTGAGTGCCGTGGATCAGGACTCAATCTGGTACTGGAGCCAGTTCTTCTTTAGCATTGAGCATGGCAACATAAACACGGCTTTTGCCATTCATCCCCTCAGTGGTGTTATTTCAGTGCATTCACCGCTAGATAGGGAACAGTGGGCTCATTATAACCTCTCTGTCACAGCCACCGATAAGGGCACTCCCCCTGCTACTGGGACCGCTAATGTCCTTGTGACTGTTGATGACATCAATGACAACGCCCCAAAACTGGGGGTCACCCAGGCGCAGGTGAAGGAAAACCAGCCTCAGGGCACCATAGTGGCAAGGTTAAACGCATCAGATTTGGATTTGCCACCAAATCAAGGGCCCTTCACCTTTTGGGTTGTGAAGCCTATGATGGGCAGTGCATTTTCTCTAACAGCCGATGGAGTTTTATTTACCACAAGGTCTCTGGATCGTGAAGTCTACTCTGTATATCATGTAGCTGTGGCTGTAAGGGATGCCGGGACCCCCCCTCTGACATCTACCACAGTGTTTCACATCAGTGTTCTGGATGAAAACGACAACCCTTACATGCAGCGGAGTATCCATATCGAAGTAAAGTATTACGGCAGTTCTTTCCAAGGAGGTATGATTGGTCATGTCAATCTACAGGGAGATGATGAGGCCCATACGTTTAACTGCAGCATCAAAACCGGGCGTTCTAATATGTTCGACATCCCATACGGTACGTGTGAATTATGGTCTGCTCCTTTTCAAGGGGAGGCAACATATAACATCACCATCGAAGCAACGGACGTGTTCCACTTCCCGGTCAACCACAGTGTCTATGTGAACTACAAAGGATTTACAAATGCTTCCATGGACAGTTGTATACTCTTCTATGTGTCATCCTCTTCGATACATGAGTTCTTAACTCACAAGTATTTGACGTTTGTGAAAGCTCTCGATAGTCTTTTTAACCTACAAGCATCGAAGACCCACGTGTTTGGAATCAAGGTTCTCGAGACCGAAATTCTTTTGTTGGCCGCTGTCAAGAGCTACAACGGTCAGTACCTCAGCCGAGAGGTGGCCAGTGGTATTTCAACAGGCCACAGGAAGGTGCTAGAGGCTCAAACCAATGTCACAATATCTCACATCACCAGTGATCCTTGTCTGACTGTCCCATGTCAAAATGGCGCCACATGCGGCAAAAACATTCACATCGGTCCAAACGTTGCTGTGCTCGAAAGCTCATCAGTCATTTTTGCGTCACCACAGATGGGAATTTTTAACTGCACCTGTTTGGCAGGCTTCACTGGGACACTGTGTGAGGCAGACATTGATGAATGTGAGAGCAATCCCTGTAAAAATGAAGGCACCTGTGTGAACAACCATGGGGGATTCTATTGCCACTGCCAGAACGGATTCTTTGGGCCTTTCTGTACCACTGATTTTGATGAATGCCCCACGCAGAAGTGCCAAAATGGAGGCAGCTGTGTTAAAGCTCAAGATGGCTTCCACTGCCTTTGTGATGCTGGATATAAAGGTATTTAATGTGTATATTGTTGAGGCATATGTATTTCTTTAGCATTAAAAAAAGATTCTGTGAGCTCTTATGCTGCCAAAGCTTTTTTTATTTATTTACAGGGGACGCTTGCGAGCAGTTGGTGGACCACTGTGAATCAGGGCCATGTATCCAGGGCAAGTGTATAAATTCTCTGATGGGATTTCTCTGTCAATGTCCTTTTGGTAAGAATATGCCACTTTTATCATGCCATATAATCTTGTAGAATGTAGTCCATGACCTTCTTGCGAAACTAGATATTTCATTTCAATGTAATAAAACGATATTATGAAAAATATAAATGAAAATAGACTCAATCAAATCAGACAATATTTCTTTCTTTCTGATATTTCAATAAATGCATTTTATTCATTATCTACTTAGTGTTATAAATGCATCACAGTTTTTCCTCGTTTTTTACACTGCATTGTAAAATATTGGGCCCACATCGGACATCAGCCTTTGAGCTATTCTTCTTATTAGCTGAGAAATACTTCAGATGGATTGAATAACCGTCGATCATCATCATCATTTGACCCAAATAAAGCCACTACACTTCTGTTGTAATGCCCACTGTGTCTTTGTTGTGCTTGGTGTCAAGGCGTCAGTGGGGTGCACTGTGAGCAGGACAGCATTGGCTTCGAGGAGCTGTCCTTCATGGAGTTCCCACCACTGGATCCCAGGAGTAACCTGATCTCTCTTGAAGTGGCCACCGTGCAGCAGAACTGCCTGCTCCTGTACAACCCTGGGGGGGCCTCTTACCAGGACTTTATGGCACTGGAGTTGGTGGAAGGGAGGGTTCGCCTTTCTTTTGACCTTGGAGCGGGGCCTGTGAGGCTGGAGACGGGGAAGAGAGTAGCGGACGGACTCTTTCACAGCATCACTGCCAAAAGGATCGGCAATGTAAGCTTCACGCACTGACACACAGATAAATTTATGCATGGGCATGTAGATAAAATGTGCACACACGGGCATAGGTCTGAATGCACACACACATTTGAAACAGATGGTCATAAACACACAGACAAATACACATTCATAGCACAACAATACATCCTATTGAGGGGGACTGATGTTTTTTAAGGGTAATTGGAAAGCTAAATGAGTTTGCCCTTGATATTCAAAGCACTGAATCTGCCTTTGAACAGATTGGCTCCATACTGGTGGATGGATGCACAGATGTTGACCCTGATAGATTTTGCTCTTCTCAAAGTGATGGCTTTGGTTCAGAAAGGTAGGGAGCCATCAACCATTAAAAATAATTGAACATTCAGCGTTGTACATCGCATAAATAACAGATCAATAAGTACGATCTGTCCTTTTACCCTCTCTCAGGATACTGAATGTTGGCAGTGGAAACATGACGTTTGGCGGACTGAGGTCTATTGGAGTTCTCTTAGTGCACCCTGGTCAGGTTCGAACCCATGACTTTGTTGGGTGCGTCCGAAACATTCATGTGAACGGCAGGGCCCTGACCCCCTACATGGCCCTTGGAGCCCACAACATCATTCAGAGGTAGGAACACCTGATCCAAATGATAATGTACTACTAGCTCTCCATGGTATTCTAGAAAACCTAATACAATGTGTTCATTTAATCCCTATGGAGAACATAGGCCTAGGCCTCCTATTAGCAATAGCTATAACCCCAACCAACCAGAGTGCTTCCCCCCCCCATGTCTGTTTAAGGTGTCCCAGGAAAATTATACCACCATGTCAAAGCAGTACATGCCAAAATGGCGGCTTTTGCCACGACCGTTGGTCTCACTCTGTTTGTGAGTGCAAATCTCCTTACACAGGAAGCCACTGTGCCACAGGTAAATCAGCACCACGATGTATGCCTGCGAAGCAGCACTGTCCCTTCAGCTCTATGGGTTGTATATAATATGTCACATTTTTCTTTTGCCAAACAGAAATACCAGAGGACATAGTGTTACACTTCAGTGGGAAAGACTACATTGAATGTGTCTTTAAGGAGAGGTATAAGAGAGACATGCTACTGAAAGATCTGAAGTATGATGGGCTCCATGACGAAGGAACGAACAAATACTCAACCCTGATCGAGATTAAGTTCAAGACTCGGAATAATGGAGTTCTGATGTCTGTTATTGGAAATAGTGGATATACAATGCTAATGGTAGGCAACAAATACGTTCACTTTAGGGGACGTTTTCCCACTGCTGACCGTAGCTGGGTAATCGTGGTATTATACTGTGCAATGGAAAAACGCCATTACACTAAAGTAAATCTATAGGGATAGGCTGTAGTGAAGTAGTGTGTAAAAATAAATGGCGTCTAATCTCCACTGTTACCTTCAGCTAAAGGACCAAAAACTGCATCTCACGTTGGACAACACCTCAGGGTTTGCTGTGGAAGCCCCCGTAGCAGACGGACTCTGGCACATCCTCTCTGTCATAAGTGATGGGCAGAACGCAGTGGTCTATTTGGACGAACAAGCCATCCTGAACACAACCAGAGGAATTGATCTCACCCCAGTCACTTTAGACAGAATAGTCCTGGGGCGGGCCGTTCCACAGCTAGGATCACGACCACAAGTCTCAGGTGGGTTGTAGTAGTCATTGATGAACGATTTACAAAAAAGAGCTGCAACAAAGGTTTCTTTACATCAACATCGATTTTACGTTAAGCTAAATTAATTACATTTTAGGTCAAATGTATTTATTGAATAGTGATTCATTAATATTAGTGAGAATTTAGATTGATCTGCTATTCTATGTATCCCGTACTACCCGGTACTCTTACCCGGTATATGAGAATTTTCTTTCATTTTCTTTCAGGGTTCTCTGGGTGTGTGGAGTACTTCAAGGTGGCGGGCTACACCCTGCCAGGGAGCGGACACAGCGACCGGATTGAGGTGACACCAAGCCCCTCCCTGCTCCAGACAGGCTGCCCGTCCTCCTCCTCCTGCCTTCCTTCTCCCTGCCCTGTAGACAACTATACCCTGCCGGGGGGTGAACCCATCTCCCCACAAGGCCCAGAAGATGGCTGGTGGCAAGCTTGTGGAGGACCTGGCCAGGAGAGCACCTGGGCCTGCATCTGTCTCCACAACTCCAGCAGCAGGTCATGTGACGTCTGTACCTCAGCGAGGGACCGGGGAGGCGGATGTCCCTCTGACCGATGGCGTGCACCTCTGTGGGTTATTGCCATGCTGCTTTTGCTTCTTGCTGTGGCCATGGTGTTAACTGTGTTTTTTACCCTGAGACACTTCAGGGCCAGACAGGATGTGTGGTGGTGTCAAAATAAAAGCTCCCCTCAGAGAACAACCACACATGGTACAGAGAATTACGTGTTTGCCTCGGATGACGTCGTATCTGTGAGGGTTGGTGAGAGCGTAGAGGAACGCAGACCTCCGGACATCATATTGAATGACAATCAGAATTCAGGTGTGGGTGTGTACCACGAAGCCGATGCCACAGGTGGACAGCGGATCCCACAGGGAAGTGAACTGGACTACTATATAATCGACAGTTACAGCATCACTTTCCATTCAGACACAGATTCCCTGAAACGACGCGCAACGCATTGCGATGGTCCGTGCTGCACAAGAGCTGGAGGAAGAGGTCGAGACATTCAGAACCTTTCGGATTCTAAGAAATCTCCCTTAAGCCGTGGTAGGACCACTAAATCTGAGCAGCCCATACGGTTATCTCCATCTCTACACCCTGAGCTGAGACCGTATGTGGATACCTATCATTTGCTGCCCTGTCACCCACAGGGGCCAAAACGATCGGCCGGCCCAGGGCCCGTGCAGGCCCTCTCTGCTGAGGAGGTCTGTCAGTTAAATTATGCTCCCCAGCCGACAGTTAGGCCCAGTATGATCACACCCACTGCAACAAATGATATCTCAGCTGGTTGTGGAACAGGGAGTGGTTCAGAGTTTGAGCCCGGACCGCACACCGAGCCCAAGGACGTCACAGATAGCCGGTTGGCCCCTGGGAGCCTGATATCAAAACATCCATGCAACTCTTCTCCCGCCGGAGCTCCTGCAGAATGGGAGAATATCCTGAATACTTGTGTACAATTCAGTGCTTTCGCTGGGGTTTTTGAGGATATCGCCTCTCTTCCCAGTGAAATCAAGTGTGATACACAGACTGACTTGGAAGAATTTATTTGACTCGTGATATGCTTATTGTGAATTTTTGTGGAATTGCAACAACATTTGCATCAAAAGCTAATCATCTTGATGTAATATTTTTTCTCATCAATCAAATTATTTTTTACAAGTATTTGTCATCAAAACAACCGATATTCAATTCATTCAGTAGCAGGCCTAATCATAGCCATTGGTGGATGTTCTTATTTTTTACTCGTATCATTAAGTTTCATTTCGATGGGGCTTCTCGACTTCATGGACAACAAACTATATGCATTGTATCATATTTTACTGGTTGTTAAAAAATAACAATACATAAATCTACTTAAAAAAAAATCGAAATCTACATAAACACTTCGTTGAATGGACCTTTTAACTTCCGTCTGATGTTTTTTCCTGTATTTTGATGGGTGATCTGTAATAGCCTCAAGGTTTGAGGCTGGGTCTGTGACCGAGCGCCCAAGTTATTTTGTACGAAATGTAAAGCTGGACATGTATTTTTGAGTATTCACGATGGGTTGTCATCTTCTAGTGGAAAGATATAGCATTACAACCTGTGGCACAGTACAAAGAAATGATGATACACTGTGACCAGATCAACTTCCAGATCAAACTGCGCCCTAGCTGTTCTAAAATCGCTGCTGCATATCACTGCCTCAAGTGTCTAATTGTTTTTATTCAACTGTTACTATGGACTACCTAGTAAGATTTCACAAAATAAAAACACACCAGCATAAAATGCGATCATTTATTAACAGTTCACCATGTTTTCCCCAATGAATATATTTTACTCAAGGCCGCAAAAAGGTTGCCAAGCAACACAGGCTGGATGCAGTGTGATTGGGGACGCATTGATTAAATGTATTTTTTACAAAGGCTTCGTGCCAAACAACCTTTATAATATATATCCTTTATCTTTCTGATCTTATAATCGTATAATCTTAATACACTACCTTTCAACGAAGGTCCTGAACACCTATTGTTTTTGTTTTTGCATACGTCTTCATAAACGAGGATTGGTTTACATTCCTACATTTTAATAGTTTATTAAACATGCACATTAGGTGTAAATTACAATTACCCTAAACCTGAATACTTATAAGAGATATTGGGCTACATTTCAAAATGTACTGGGCTGCGTTGGACCTTCAACATTTACAATTAACCAATAAAAAAGATCGCACTTTGAATAACTATACATTACTGAAATATATGAAAAGGTATATTTAACATTCACACATTTTACATTTCAAAACAAGTTAACC
>JAOPUA010000055.1:7337142-7347982 GCA_027122455.1 Trisopterus luscus
TATATATATGTGTATAGATATATATATATATATATATGTGTGTGTGTGTGTGTGTGTGTGTGTGTGTCTCTGTCTGTCTATTCATT
Organism: Trisopterus luscus; assembly: GCA_027122455.1. NCBI lineage: Eukaryota > Metazoa > Chordata > Actinopteri > Gadiformes > Gadidae > Trisopterus > Trisopterus luscus. The sequence goes on from JAOPUA010000055.1 coordinate 7,337,229, forward strand.
TCCCAAAGAAGGTAAAAGTACATCTGATGTGTTAGCTAGGTAGCTTAACTGAGAGATGTTTGTTGGTTAGGTCAGAGTCACACAATATGCAAATCAGTCATAGCACTCTTTATTTAGTGGGTAAGAAATAATACATCAATAAATGATCCTTCAAAATGTATGATGTGATATTTCTGAAGGGTTTCTGGGAAAGATGACATGATCCATGCAATGCAGTACAACCAAACAACAGTGTGTTGTAAAAGTAAAGTCCCCTATTATTCACCTAAAATACAGCCGATGTATTGCTATTATCAATCTTCTAACCTCAGTTCTTGTACATTTTTCCAAGTAATTCAGTGATTTAGCAATTTTATCTTGAGCTGACTTTTTTTTTGAAGACTTAAGGCTCACTGGTGTAACATTAGTAACATTAAGAAGCACAAACTAAATGCTCATAATGTTTGTTCTTTATTTCTGGAAATGGGAAAAGCTCCTTTTGATAAAATATTGCTTTAGAATAGGCCCAGAAAGAGACACAATTCTGTGTTTGTGCGAAGTGGTGTGTTGTCATGGGCCTTGTCTGTCTTGTCTGCCTCAAAACATCATGTCAACAGCATGGGAGCATATACCCAGATGCCCAGGACAATGGTTCATGTTATTTTTCCTGTTCTAATTACATTTAACAGCACATTTTATAAACCTTCTATTTGTATGTTGTTGTTTTTTTATACAAACTTTGCAACATTTCTCTTGCATCTATTAGGATCATTGGTTCCCTTAAGAATATCAGTGTACATGTGACCATGTCTTATCATGTTTGATCATCAAACACTGATATGACTTTGATATGAAGTGGATTACAAACAACGTAAATCTGAATGGAAAGGTGGAGATTAGTCAAGCAGCAGGATGCGTTGATAATGAACATAAAAATGGTTCCTACATCTGACCACAAAAGTGTGTATTCTTCACCTCAACACGTACCATTCTCGCCTCAGCCTGACCTTTTATTTTTAACCAGTGCCAGTAGTGTGTTCCTTATCTCACTCGTCTTCAGCCCATAGACGATGGGATTCAGAATAGGGTTGACGAGGAATATCAGCATGCCCATTATCTTTTGCAAGTCAGGCGAGACTTTTTGAAATCTGTGGGATAAAATGGTGAAGGTGCCCACAATTTCAAATATGCAGAATATGATGAGTTGGGACATGCAGGTGTTGATTGCCTTGGTCTTGGCCTCGGACCTTCTGGACCCAATGCACGCGACCAGGATCCTAATGTAGGAGAACAGCTGCACGGATACGCTCAGCAGTTGCATGGCGGCCGTGGTGAGCAGGCCGACGATGTCGTTGAGCGCGGTGTTGCCGCACGATAGCTTCAGCAGCGACGGGTTGTCGCAGAACACGTTCATCACGGCCGACCTGCACTTGGGCAGCCGGGTCTGCAGGACGAACAGGGACAGGATGAGGAGGAAGTCCAGGCCCCACACCAGACAGATGATGGACACCACTGTCCTGACCGACATCACGGAGCGGTACCTCAGGGGCATGCAGATGGCCATGTAGCGATCAAACGCCATGGCGGCCAGGATGAAGAGGACTCCGCCTCCGTACATGTGGAGGAGGAAAGCCTGCAGCACACACAGCTGGTAGTACACCTTTCTGGTTCCCATGACAATGTCAGAGAGCACCTTTGGGAGCATGGCCGTTATGCCCACCAGGTCATTGAGAGGCAAGCTGAACAGGATGAAGTACATGGGAGTGTGCAGCTTCCTTTTGAAGATGATCAGAGCCAGCAAGGTCATGTTGCAGAATATGGCAAACAGATAGATAATGACACCCAGGAAGAATATAGGGTACCTTCCTCGTGGTGGAATATAGAATGGGTCGAGAGTTATTTCATTGATTACAGTCATGGATTCATTTTCCATTTTGAGCTAAAACAAACTACAGTTTTAGGAGTAAGCAATCACAATTCAGGAAAAATAGTTAAAATAACATTTAGAAATTCAAATCTTCACCCACTGAAGAGATGTGGCAGACACTACAGTACTGGCGCGTACTGTGAGGGTTACACTGACTGTCACTGTATTAAATAACAACAGAATGCTTATCGTCATCCTCTGACGTGTCCTCTGGGAAAACCGCAGATTGGGTGTGATAAAAAAAGTGTGTTGCCAGAAAATGGGCTTGATGTTTGATCATCCGTCAATGTACCTCCACCATGACCTACAGCATGTCCAGTGATGGTCATGGTGACTCAAAAGTACCGGATGGGATTTGTTCAACTGATTAATTTGCAGGCTAGAGCCAGTCAATTATTATTTTCTAAAAGTAAATTCACTTTACATTTAATTAACCTTTGCCAATTTCCCTTGATTCCGCATTCAACACTGTTGTTTGGAGACTTCAAAATGTGTAAGTTACTCTCGAGATACTTTGGTTTATGCCCTAACCCTAACCCTTTGTTTTTCATTTCTATTTAAATTTATGACTTGGTTCTCAAAGTGTGGTCCGCGGTGCATTGCCATGCGGTCTGTGAAGAGTATGCTACAAAATATGTGAAAAATAAATTGATTAATTAACCTTTCTGTTTAACAGTTTGGATTAGTGTCACCCAGGGATGTAAACAGCTCACATTATAAGTGAGACTCACTTTTTTGACGGCCAAATGGGTCACTTGTGTGATTCATGCAGAACCAAGGATTTTTTTTTGTTTTGGGGGGGGGGGTCTAATTTGCACAGGAACTTCTGTGCGCATGCGCACTCCTCATTGCTATAACTAACCGTTTCTATTGGGGTATAATAATGGGGTACAGTGTGTCTCCAGATTTGGCCTCATTCAGTGAGGGAGAGGACATGGTCACTTGGTGGGCCACGGTCTTCAATTCTCAAAAGTTCCCTGCATTGAGCAACAAGTCGTGAAAGCCGCCCTCTCCATCTTTCATGGCCCATTGGTGGAGGCCTCCTTCAACCTTATGGGGGACATTATTGACCCAAAGAGCAGCAACATGGCTATCCCTACATTTAATGTAGGGATAGGGACACACTAAAATCAGGGACACACTAAAATCAAGCAACATGTCTTCTACTCTGTTTTTAAGAGGGACGATCCCAAATATGGGAAATTGGATAAAAGGCTGTGTCAAAACATAGAGTCTGCTGGGGCAAGGGATGCGGCTAGACGCCAAATGAACCGGATTTCAGCAATGGAGAGGGCTAAAGAATATGGGTACGAGAAAGCACAAACTGCAGAGGACAGTAAAAGGGCTACACTCAAAGCCGAAAAGAGGGCAAGAATGAAGCATGCGGCCAAACAAAGGCTTCTGGCCCTCGAGATCCTGATGGCAAAAAAAATGAAGTAATTCTGTCAAAATGACAATGAAAATGTTGTTTGTTGTATTCATCTGTTACTCTAGCTATGGCTAATATGTTTACAATTAAATAAAGAATGACGCTGAAATCTTTGGCCCTTTTCATCATTGCGCCCCTTCCATGGTCTCACGTGGGATCTGCGAGCGCACCCAACAAGTCGATATTTACTCACTTTTTTGACCCCTCACCTCGAGTGTCACCTTATATCAGTGTTTTTTTTTATTGTCAGTTAACACTACTTGATTTGATTAATAAAATGTATGTTACACTAGTAACATTGTGTTCCATTGTGTTGCTAGTTAATTATACCTCTATTTTGCATTTTCACACACACACACACACACACACACACACACACACACACACACACACACATACATTAGAATGATTCATGATTTACCTAAAACAATTGCCTCTCAATGCATTTTATTTGTGCAATGTTATATTGTCTGTTACATCAATGGTTTTTGCATTGATTGTTGTCACTGTCCTTCATTGTTATTTGCTGTGATGAATTACCAAATGTCCCTAATCTATTTATATGTATGTACATTTTGGCTATTGTGGTATTATCACTGAATGTTTGAAGCATAAAAGAGTTCAAAAGCATCTACCAGAACAAATAGATAAGAGCCGATATGATTACATTTGTGTCGCGGTTATAAGGGGCTCCTTGAAAATTGTTCTACCCTATGAGGGGCCCCAGGCCCCATATAGTTTGAGAACCCCTAGATCCTAGGGGGACCAGGTGCATAAAAATGTTATCCCTTATCCCTGGTATGTACAGTATATTTACGTGTGTGTGTGTGTGTGTGTTTGTGATTGTATGTATTGTATGTATTGTGATATTTAAATTTGAGTCTGACATTTAATAATGTGCCTGTCATCACATGAAGTGTCCAATATCACATTGTAAATAAAATATGGATTAGATCTCTTCCAGTACATGCAAGAAGTATCACGTCATTGCATCACAAATTGCCAGCACAATGAGCTGTCTCTTTCCAGCAGACTTACTAGTTAGACTGAATTTATTTTCTCTTCAAGGTTGTTTCAGTACCATTTTCAGTAAAACTTGTTTTACTTGTTTTGCCTGTTGTGCAGAAACAATAAACGACCATAAAGGTTTTATATATGGTTATATGGTTTTATGGTTATATGGTTTACTTGCTTGCCTTTTTATTCATTCATTTACAAATTCATAAATAATTCTAAAATTAAATAAACATATGTTTTGAAATAGGGAAGGAAACATGGAATAGATATAGAAATCAAAATCGATTAGATATATAGATAGATTTAGATTTCTAACATTATTTTTATTAAAATGTATAGGTTTTCATAGGGATAGTTGGGATATCCATAGAGATATATGTGATTAAATATAATTAATCTAATTATAATTTTTTGTTTTTATTTGAAGTATCTCTAGTAATCTTTGTCACACTTACATCTTCTGCGACAAATAATCAGCATCTGTGAAAACAAAAAAACAAAAAACAAACTGTTAGTGTGACACCAAAATTCCATGTGATGAAAGGTCTCCTGGGGATTACCCCCCGTGGAGAAGACTGATGAGTCCATCCATCTAAATCCTTGGGAGAATAATACGTTCCGCTGTGTTGTTTGCTACATGGTTATTGTTACACTGTGATGAGGCCAAGGGATACAATCATCTCAGACATGGCCCCATGTCATCATCCGTCCATAGGTTTGTGATCATTACTTATGATGAAAACACCACAGTTATTAATGAGTCCCTTAGAGGGAGCTTTAAATGATGTGTTATTATCTTCCCAGTGTTAATTATTCCCTGGAGGTCCAGAAAGCCCCTTGTTTTTAATAGGCTTAATCAATGTTGTTCATGAAAAGTGTCACTCAGTCGTAGTCCTGACAGGGTTGTTGTTGAGCTCACAATAATACTTTACTTTTTCTAAACTTTGGACCATTTATATGTTCTAAAGTTACATTATTATACACACTTTTCTGCAAAGAAAATGTCTGTCCTGTGCTTATAAATGTATGTTTTACACAGAAAATTACAAAAACTTAGTGCAAATATACTTCTCCATTCAAACAAAATCAGTTGGCCAAATTTAGCTACCATATTAATCGAAAGAATGTAAAAATTAATAAAATAAATACATCTGATTTCGTATATTCCTGTTGCATTTATGTACAATTGCAAACCGCGACAACTCATCAATAAGCGCTCTAAAAAAATCGAAGGAATTGTTGATAGGGGCGCTAGATCTAGTTCTAGACTCCATCAAGGATCTGAGGAATCACCACCACTGGAAATAAAACGAAACAGAGTACTGTGAATTGTTTGCCTGATTGGCCAATGTAATCGATAATCCATTAATCGCAATAACAATATCGGGCGAAATAATCATAATAGGAATCTTCTTTCATAATCGTGCTGCCCTACCACTTTTCTGTCCATATTTCTAAGCTTAACATTTAACTTCACCAAAGGAATGACATTTAGGTGAAACTCATTGAATAGTAATTGAAACACCAGTGCAGCTTGGACAACATGGGACTTAAGTGGAGGCATGTGGGTCTTTTGAAACATTTGGACTGTTATGATGGCCTTCAGGCTGAGCTAATGGGCCCTCTCCAGGGAAATGGACACAGTGGACCCTGGCTTAAATAGCTTTGAATGCCTTAATTGATTTGAGCCCTTCGTTTGTCTTTTGCTTTTCCTCTTGTGGGAAAATTACCAAATCAACCATCCAGGAAAGATTAAGATCACCCAAAGGTCATTCACAGAAAGCATTCTTCCAGTATTCCTGGTCAGTCTGAAATATGATGTACTACTTGTACTGCTAGAAACAGGAGCAGTATTTAAATAATTTGTTTTTTTTTTATGAATATTACATTTCTTATGTAACTGTAATAATGGGTGATGGTACGTTATTTGGAATTGTTCATAGCTATAACAGAGGGTTTGGAATATTCTGAAGGTCACCTGGAATATTGATTCATCTCAAGATCAATAAGCAACTAGCTTTTAATTAATTCCTTTTATCAGATGTAATTGGTAACACTTTAAAATAAGGCTATAAGAATGAATAAACAACAACATTGGTAAATGATTACCAGACCATAAGTAAACTATTAGTTAATGCTTTTATTTTTTGCAATTATTACTGCATTAACTAATGTCAATCAATGGTTCATTATTGTACCCTTATTGTAAAATGTTACCATGACATTTTTATACATGTATATACAATCAAATTTCCATCACATCGTCCCATAGAAATGTTTACACCTGCAAATCGATTACCAATCGTAAACCTCACTATAGAGCTCAGATCCATTAAATTCTTTACGCCCTCGGACTGGCGGGCCTGGAACTGTTAACCCTTGACAGGTGTTTCCTGTTGCCTGGAGGAACTCCCTTCTGACATGGATAAAAAGGGGTCACTCTTCACTCTCCCTCAGCCTTGGCATGTTCTCTGCTGGATCCACGGCTCACATGTAATCAAAGAACCAAGTACCCCTGTGCATGGCTTTAGTCTTTACATTGTTGAATATTTACTAGGCAGTCATTTAGCCAATTTTTGTTTTCAGTTATATCACAGGGATTTTTGTCATTAATGAATAGGTAGTGGTAGGTTACTCCCTTTGGTTGGAGTCAGAACCTCCTCACTCACACAGTATAGTCTGGTATTTTTTTGTCGATGGGATTTGTTTGTTGATGGGATTTGTTGTTTGATTTGTTTGGGATCGGGGGTGGTTAATATAATACATGATAGTATGATGCCTGTGGGTTGTGGTTCTGTTCAGAATATATTCTTATGTATTGACCTTTTTCTTTCTCCACCTGTGTTTCCAGAATTGTGCTGTCTGCTGTTGGTAGTCTTTCGGTGAGGAAAACAATTGCATTCATAGGTATTCATCGTTTTTATGTTATATAGCCATTGAAAAAATAAGTCATGCCAAGTGTAAGATTCTGTCATGCATAAATCGCTTACAATTGCCCTATGTGAACAGGTTCTCATTAGAAAAAAGAAAATTAGGCTCTTCCCCGACTCTCCTCTGTATATCCCCTGAAATCTGTTCATAGGTTACTTTGTTGCCCTCCAAACCAGCATGGAAAGTAACAGCTCAATCACAAAGGATATCCTACAGATCCAGGGCTTCAACATCTCCCCCCAGTTCACCTACCCTCTGGCTCTCCTGCTGCTCTTCGTCTACCTACTCATCCTCGTCTCCAACATCGGTGTGGTCGCGCTGATCGTCACCGAGAAAAGCCTGCACCAGCCCATGTACATGCTGTTCTGCAACCTGTCCGTGAACGACCTCATAGGCAACACGGTGCTGCTGCCTCGGCTCATGGTGGACATCGTGTCCACCGAGAGGCTGATCACGTACAACCAGTGCGTGGCGCAGGCCTTCTGCAGCCACACTTTCGGCTCGGCCTCGCACCTCATCCTGATCATCATGGCGTTCGACCGCTACGTGGCCATCTGCCACCCGCTGAGGTACGGCTCCTACATGACCACCCGCACTGTGGCGTGGCTGTCCACCACGGCGTGGGCCGTGTCCGTCCTGCTGGTGTCGGTGCTGATCGGCCTGACGGTGCGGCTGGCCCGCTGCCGCTCGCTGGTGCAGAACGCTTACTGCGACAACGCCTCGTTGTTCAAGCTGTCGTGCGACGACGTGTCCGTCAACAACATCTACGGGCTGTTCTTCACCGTAGTGCTGTTCAGCTCCTCCATGTTCTGCATCACGCTCACCTACTTCAGGATAGCGTTGGCGTGCTGGATGCGCAAGAACAAGGAGCTCAACAGCAAGGCCATGCAGACGTGCGCCAGCCACCTGGTGCTGTATCTCATCATGCTGTGGTCGGGCTTCCTGACCATCATACTGCACCGCTTCCCCAACTACCCCGACCTCAGGAAGATCGCCTACATCCTGTTCCATGTCGTTCCCGCTAATCTCAATCCAGTTATATACGCGATTCAAACAAGGTTGTTGCGTGATAAGATACTGCAAGTGTTTGGCAGAAAGGTCACTCCATCTTCTTAATATGTCTTTTAATGGGATGTTCCTTGTGCCTGTTTTTTGTGATCCTAATGTCAAAGCATTGGAGATGAGGGGCATTTGTATGTGCTGATACTGTAGATTGATCAAGGACCCCGATTTGTGAGGTTCTGATTCCCAGACACACGCACCTACACCCTCACAGACATCAACAATTACCAAGCAGTGAACCGATCAAAGGTACAGCACAGCCAACTTCATGTTAACCTCCTCTGTCTTCTAGGTGCTGGGTTCGCTCCCAAATGTCTGCAGCTTACATGTGGGCATGATGGGACCCATCTGCTCATTGATCACCTGATTCTGAACTAGTTAGTCATGTTGGACAGAAACGTCTACATTGTTATATAGTAATAGTAATATTCTAAACACAGGGCTTGGACCCATCGGGCCTAGTTAGTGATTTAGAAATGCACTCCCAGATAACTACATATAAATATACAAAAAATGGAACCTTTATAGGCTATATTGTTGATATATTATCTTATATTATATAATAATATATATATTTTATTATATATATATTATATCATAATAATTAGATATTATATCCTTATTTACATAAATACTGAGGCATCATAGTATGAATATTATATTATTTATCATTTACCATTGTTTATAACTTAGCTGTCATACTACTACATTAATACTATTATAGCAATTAGCATTTTGCCTTGACAATGTATTTTCTATTAAATTAAACGATGTATATTGTTATATCATGATACATATAAAGGTCAATCATTCAATCGAGAAGTAGGCTTAAATAAATACACTGGATCTTGAAAGCATGTACAGTGAAATTGCACTGGATGAATATGCGAAAAGAGTAAGATGAAATAGTAGTTATTATTATAGTTATTATATTATGCCGAGGTAGTAGGTGGCTCTGTTTAAACGTTGTAATGCCTTGTGAAATAAATGCAATGCTCCTCCATGGGTGCACACACTTTATTCTCTACCACCCTCTAGTGGTGATTTCAAGAACTAACTACTGACGACATGATTGGGGAATTTCTTTATAGTGGCATTAAGGGCATAGCAATTATAATATCCTATTGTTTACAACACGGTGATTGACAAAGCTATGTTCATTAAATGATTCTGTACAAAGCATGTAGACCGTCACACTCTATGGGCAATATTTTTAGTGCTACACATTGGTGAATAAAGGTTTGTGAGGAAGAATGGAAATGTGGGTGTAGATACAGCCAATGTTCCCCTTATCATTACATTGGTTTAAAAAAATATGTATACAACTACGATATTGAAAATTTGGGTCCATGTTATCAAATAATTTAAACTGAATCTGGCAGCTGTTACACAACTTTGCCCATGATGAGTAGACTCATGAGAAACACCATGATGAAAAAGATCCACATGAAGCAGCGGTCCAGCACCTTGGCCACTCTCTTCCACTCCCCGGTCCGTTTCTGCGTGGCCCGCTGCTCCCTGTAGCAGTTGGCGATGTACTCGATGTTCTGCAGGAGCTGTGGCTCCAGGCAGGCCGCCCCTCTCTCGTGGTTCTCCCCGTCGCTCACTCCCCCTTTCCTGCACCTTGTCCAGGTGCAAGGGGAGCCCCCGCAGTCCATGCTCTGGAATATGCCATTTTTCCAGCTGGTGTACCGGTTGGTGGGGCTGGTACCCAGCGAGCCCAGCGTGCTCATCTGATCCGTGTCCTCCTCCCCCTTGGAGCTCTCTGCATCCTGGTCTCCCTCCGTACCCAGCGGGGGGTTGTCTCTGCAAGGGCCGGCTTGCCCATTCTGGGCCCAGTGTGTGTTCCTCGTCGATCGGGGTGGAGCCGATTCCTGTTTTTCAGGCTGGGGCGTCATGCAGTTCTCCCCTACTTCGTAGACAAAGAACATCCTGGCCATGTACTGCAGGATGACCTTCTTGGCCCACTTGGGTACCGGCTTGGCGTCAGGGCCACAGTGGTGGATGTTCATGATGAAGATGGTAAGGGCGGTGGAGGTGGTTACCATTGTCATCGTGGCGATGTAATACTTTCCTGTTCAGGACAAAGTGATATCTGGTTAAAAATGATCAACAGCAAAGTACATGGTGGTTGATTTTAGACGAGGCATCCTAGGCCTGTAGTCACCTCTCTTAGGGATGCTGATGTTGAGCTGGTGGATAACTACACATCTGGGTATTATTAATGATCAAAATTTTGTTTTGAACCCCATGTTGCTCATGTATATAAAATCGTCATTTTCTTGAGAGATATTTCCACTGAAATGAGGACTCAGTTCTTTAGAAACTTAATTTAATCTGTTTTAGCTTTATGTATTTTGCTTGGCAATGTAACTTTAGCCCACAACAGCATAGCTGGAAGGCTTTGTA
>JAOPUA010000055.1:7395651-7409035 GCA_027122455.1 Trisopterus luscus
ACTATAATAAATATTGAATAAGTGTATAGAACGTAACGTACATAAGGAGACGGCTGTGTAGAGTTCTTGGTTTAATACAATTGTTGTTTCTTCTTCCCTAGTTGTCCAGTCTAGTCGTGGTGGTGATCACAGCGCCCCCTATCGTCCTGTTGCTGCTGGCGTACCTCCGGGGGAGTGGCCTGTCCGGGCACTAAACCCTGCACCATCCGGCTAACCCCATGAACTGAACGGACTATGAAGAATTAATGAAGCAGCACTTGGGCCCATATCAGTGTGGTTCACCATTTTAAAAACAGTTTTAATAGTAAGTAAATAGTTAAAAGTAGTAGTTCAAATCAGTTCTTCAATACAAAATAGTATTGGGTAGGTAGACCTATTTTATGAGAAAGTATTGGTACGATTATGTACAATGACTTGATTGATTCATTTGTGGAACTATATCTCACTCCGTGTGTAACTATATCTCAATCCGTGTCATTTGTTTTTTAAATGTGTTAAATGTTAAATGTTGAATGTATAAAGAACCTATAAATGCATACTGATATTTGTGACTGTTTACAGGAATCTCAATTTACATTAAGAATCTGTGTTGGCGTAATCAAATGTGTACTGATATTTGTGACTGTTTACAGGAATCTCAATTTATATTAAGAATCTGTGTTGGCCTAATCAGATTTGTAAATACTGCAGAAAATCTGTGATTGCGGCCATAGATCAGTGAGGATACACTAGTTGACTTCCAGACTTGTTTTTTCTACAAAAAGTTCCCGTTTTCTTTCTACAAAAAAGAAAAACGTTTCTAATAAAAAATACTTCAAATGTTCAATCATTAATTATGCTTTTTCAGCTTGCTAGCTTTCTGAGGGGTGGTTTCCTGAACACTCTTTTTCGTGAAACGGCAAGGTCTACGTAAAGACATGTAAGAGCTTCCGAGCAGCCGAGCCGTTTTGACAGCGGCATAAACCCCGCCCTACTGGATACCGTCAGCGATGGTAACGCGAGCACCACCTTCCTAAACCGCACCTGAAACGAGCCATCAGAGCCGTCGTCATTCTATTGCTGTGATGGACTGTCCATCACAGCAAGAGAATGATGGCCATTGACCATTACAGAACTGTCTATGATGGACAGTTATGTCAGTCACGGACAGTTCTGTGGTGGTGGTTTCAATGTAACTATAGTGGCATGATGGTCACACAATGAGCTCTGACTAGATGCTGGGCTAATGGCCAGACTCACTTAGCTTAGGCCTACATAAAAAACTTAAAATAAAGTAAGGTCAAAAAAGTAATGCTTTGAAATATTAATACTGGCATAATTACATCAGATTGCAAAGGGGCCAGTAGTATAGGCCTACATGGGATTCATGTTTTTTCTGTATTTTATCTAGGCATGTTTGGAAAGTAGTCTCATATATTAAGCTAGACTTGGCATTACCAAGTTTACAATTACTTTGCTTACTTTCCTTATCAATCTTATGAACACTCAGTGGCTCTCTGCTAACCTCCACATTTCTTAATAGGCCTTATCTTATCTACAACAATTTCTTGTTGTACTCGACAACAAAGGCCCTTCTTTGTTAACCATTTCCTAGTCATATTGTGTTTTATTAACCCCCCTGGGGAAACTAAATGTTTTGTCAATGAAATCATACATCAAACCCTCACAAGGGGCTACGTTTTCATAAGTAACATTACACAGCAGCAAGGCTTATAGTCAGACAGTAAGGAGGTTCCATTTGATTCAACCTTAATGGGAAGACACATTTGAATCAGGGGACAGAGGGAACAAATGAGTTTATGTGCTCAATGACAAATATGTAGCATGCATGCACCACACACGACAGTCTCCATTACCGAGACAATCGTTCTCCTGCCCTCTCTTCCTGTCTTCCACTCTCTCTCACTTCGTCTCTCCCTCTCTCTCTCTCTCTCTCTCCCTCTCTCTTCACAGACATGGAGAGTCGGAGGGTGTCATAGCAGTGGGGAGTGGGCAGAAGAGACAACTTAACTTAGAGCTCACTCAGGCAGAGAGAGGCAGAGGGAGACACCGACTGACACACACACACAGACTGACAGACAGTACAGCTAGACTGACGGAGAGAGAGAGACGGACAGACGGAAACGGAGTGAGACAGAGGTAGAGGAAGAGAAGCAGGACATCAGCTTGGGGGATATCGGCTACAGTGTAAAAAAGACGCCAAGCTGTTCTGCAGGACTGACTGACAGGTATGTCTGTGCTAACTGTGTGTCTTTGCACGCATGTCTTTGTGCGTGGAGGGTAACAGTCAATCAACACATTGAATGTTCCCAGGTCCATGTTTCCTTTGCATTTGTTTGTTAGGTCTTCTTTAGCAGACTCGTCAATAGTTCAATTCTGATTTATATTAGTTATATTTTGAAAGTGGTAATCTGTGTGGCAAAGATTTTATTGTAAATAAATGTCAAGTCACTATCGAATGGGTAACACAATGGTGTTTGAGACTATGGCCTGCTGATGAAACCCCTTGCGTATGCAGTGTTATGAATTTTACGAACTGGGTGTCATCAGCAATACTGTTTAGACCTCTGGGTAAAATGACAAAGAGAATGAAACGGAAATCTTTTAGATTACCACTTTATTATATAATTTAAATGCGTGTTGATTCAAATCAAATTCTAATAGAAACTGAGTCAAGGCCTTCCCCAATCAGAAATGTAAATTATTTATTGATAATACTTGGAGAGGGAGAGAGATTCTATATCGGCTCAGTCTGCTCCTTCTATTATCTGACAACATAATTTGCATGAAAAACCAAGAAGACGTCCTCTTATTTTCCCTAATCCTGACTCTTTTCTGTTTGAGGGCAATACCAACCTTGTGCAGGCTGACAGACTACAGGTCAAGGGCTCCTGTCTTGTGGTCTCTGGGGCCTGTGTTGCTGTGTTGTTTCCCACTGCTGGCTGAGTCAATGCTAATGAGCTAGCGGGCAGATTGATGAGATGAGCGTGGTCTCCGTGCAGACAGGAAGGCCAACGACTGACATCCTGCTAACTAATGATGCCACCTGTCTTCGCCTAGCCCTGCTCATTTATACCCACACAAAAGCCTGGCGCTATCGACGAGCTTCAGCTAACGCTATGGGCGATGCCGTTGGGAGATGCACTTGACAAATCTATACAGTACCTTTTACATTCTGCTAACTTTCACACAGATGGAGATGCTAGTTTCTTCAGGTTTTCAATTTATTTAATGTTAATGCATTTAGCAATTGCATTGCTTGTACAAATTAATTTGTACAAAGTGTTGCTAAAACCGGCCTATTGTGTCCTTAACCTTAACTTAAAACTTAACTTAAAACCTAGAAGTCATGTCAGCTACATCCAATGACATCGAAATGTTTCAGTGTAAATCAAAATATATGGCCTTGTGTATATCCACACATTCACTAACCCTAACCCCAGGGGCGAGAAGGTGTAACACACATTTAATTGCTGTAAATCCCTGGGGAAGTTTAGCTACAATTCAGTCTCATCAAATTTATGCCCATAGGCTACTTATTCCTGTGGGTTCCAGTCCTTTTTTACCTGTTGTACCAATGTGTTCTTGTAATATATTCCTGAAAGTTTCTCTCGCAATTCACAATGCTTGGTTATTTCAGATTATAGCAGAGCTATCATTCCTCTCATTGAGTATACCCACTAAAAGTGTATTTAGACGTGTGATTAACGGTCTAGTAAAAACTATTTACATAGCTGCTGTCTTATGAATTCAGGCTAATATTTAATGTTGAATCCCTTGTAGAAATTTATGTTTGACCATATTCTTCATGTATTCAAGGCCTGGCTTCTAAAATAGAAGGAGCAAATCTCTTCTATTATTCAAAATGAGTCTTCAATGGCCCTATTCACCAAAGAATCCCAACGTAATGAAATCTGCCAGTGCAAAACAGAAGTGCGGTATTTTACTGTTCCATTTCCAGCGAATGTCAGAGGGATATATTAAACTAGGATCTTTTATAGGAAGGCTATTAAGTATGGTTCTTTTTTTCGTCAGCCTCCAAGGGTTCAGAGAGCACACTGAACCAGAGCAATATGGAGGTCAGAGTTCACCGAACACGAACAGCAACGTTTTACTCCATTTGTCAACTATTTGCAGTTCTCCGCGGACCTTTACTTCATGCCCAGGGTCAAGGTAGGACTAAAACCTTTTCCATTTGTCCATTTCCTTTGTCGGGATGCAGTTTATATGGAGGATACTAGCCGACTTAGTGGACACTTTTTTCTTGTTACTACCAGTTCTTCTTGTCATTCCCAGCAGGGTGCATTTTGCTGTTGCTAACTGAAAATGTCACAAGTTTAGGTGACAGTGTTTTCCAGTTTGAAATAGAAAAGCACTACAATGTTATTCCTTCTTTCCTGTAGTTACCTGTATTTCTTTGTAGTTATTATCAAAGTGTTTGCTGTTGAAATGTAAGCATTTTTTAAAGAATTGCATTTCCAGTTCATGATTTTTCCAATTAATCCATTCGCTTTACCACGTGCTTTGTTTGCACTGGTATGCTACATGGACTGGTTCTGATGGTCTGGGACCAGATTGAATCCACACATCCCAGAAAGACAAGGCCACCTCGTCCTCTGGTGTCACACCGCTCGTCTGGTGTCCACACCTCCTGTGGCAAGAATTATTTATAGCATGGCAGGATCTGTCACACTAACAATTAGAGGCGCACACACACACACACACACACACACACACACACGTACACACAGTACTACGTACACAAATGTCAAGTTTGAGCCGTCAGGGGGCAGTGCAAGGTTAATGTGGGAAAATGGAGAGTTATGAGTGTTTTAACATTCAGCCCTCCTCCGACGTAGTCTAATGAATCTCCCTGCACTGGGGCAACGGCCAGGGAGCTGGTTGGAGAGAGCGAGTGATGGGGCTGGGGCTGGGAGCTGGATGAGCTTGGGAGGACAGCGACTAATGATCGCCTTGTCGATCAGTCTGGGTTTTATTGAGTCATATTTGGCCTAATGGATTCATTGTAAAACTTTTGCATTAGGCCGTGGATATTGCAAACATTGGTAGTGGATATAACAAACAGGGTGTACAATTTCTTATGAATACATAGACGTTGACATTTCAAAGTAGCAGAATAATTGACGTCATGGCTAATTGTGGCCGCCCCTCTCCTCAGACTCATTAGAATCCTGGCAATTAAGATTCCTTAAGGGACACTTTCTCCATTATTACACAATAGTAAATACTGTATACGGCTCCTCCAAACACATATCTCTTTATGTTCACTATGGGACTCTTATACATCCCTAGAACTATCTCCAAGCTTTTAGGATGATCCTTCCAGAGGAGGAAGAGGAGTCTTTATTTAACTGCCTCCTGGTGAAGGGGAGAATCATTGCCATGATGACAGCAGTCTGGCAGGCAGAGACTCCTCTATAAAGTGTGAGGCATTGGCCGCCAGAGATTGTCAAGAGAATTACAAATGGCCATAAAACTGGTACACATAGTAGGGACAGAGCTGAAATGGTTGTTTATTGGTTTTATTTTTTCAATGCATACAGATCTCTGGCATGTGCATGTGCATCTTTCATACTGTTTGCAATTATTTGATGCCCATGTGGTGGTATAGGGCCGTCCATAAGGTGATAGAGGGTCAGTTTATTGCTGTTTCCTGTTGCAGGACCTCCGGTGGTCTGGGATCAGCAACAAGACTGATCAGCTTAAACTGAGTTGTCAGCCATTAGCTACAAGATCATAGTTAGCTGGAATGGTATTGCTTTGAGGTAAGTAACAGAAGAATATTAAAACATAATAATTCCCATGGTCTATGAGCATATGGTTATTGGTGCCCCTGATTGAGTTATGGCAATAACAATTCAATTCTGCTCTGTGGATGGTTTTTAACATAAGAGGATTGTTTTGCATTATCCTGCCTTATCCAGCAGTCGGCAGTCGTTTACCAATCTATCCATCACCTTCAGTCCTGGACCTCCTCTCAGTCAGTCATTCCAGTGTTAAATTAAATGACAAAATGTGAATGCAGAGGGAGGCATGCATGGCTCCATTCAAAGCCGGCTGGCCTTGCTGGAGCGACAGATACACAAGCGTGCCGAAGCCCGGGCTGATGGGGCTTCTTTTACGACCACCATCTGGTTATTAGCATGGCTGCCTGCCCTGTTGCTCCCACACCTTCTGCCAGGGATGTGCTGCTCATGTCAAGGTGACTGTTGTGTTGTGCTGGGAGACAAACAGCCAAGTAAACTCAGGCCATGTCCACGCTACGCTGGATGGATATGTGGGGAAAATGCAGCTTTTTCGCGTTGAAGGCGTTCTGTTTGCACAGCATTTTTCAGGAAATGCGGTCCATCAACACTGAAAACAGGGCAGAAATGTTGTTGTTTTGTTTGGAATGTGCGGACCACTTTTGCCTGGCAGCCGACCTGACAATTATGTGTAATCGCTTTCAGAAATATACGTTTTGTCTGTCCATACATCGCAAACGCGTTTTCAGATCCTTCCACTTGGCAGATGTTTTCATGGAGATCCATTTTCTGTGGTGGAAAGTGTGGGTATGGCATTATTCCATAAGTCAGACCGTCAGACCGTTCAGATATAAAAGTGCATTTCTACACGGCAGTTGGAGAATAGTGAGAGAGTGGTGTGATTGTACTCCTGTGCTCCCTGAACCCAGAGGTGGTTTGGTTTGATGTGAATGGCCCGGTGCTGGGGCTCTGTGTTGTTGGGAAAGGCATTGAGGCCAACTACACTTCTGTCCCAGGCTGCGCTTCTGTATTGTTGGCCAACAAAGAAAATGTCTGGCCAGGCACACTCGGTCATCTGCTCAATTTCTACAATCCATCATGGAGATTGTCTGATGGGCCATTACAAACCACACTCGCCTGTCTCCTATTCATGCTGGATTGGAATTTGAGAGAGTGGAAAAACCAGGTCATTGTATTTCATAAAGAAAAAGTGAAAAACACAAGACAGCCGTTCTTTAGATGTTCAGAGTGATGCTTCGGAGAAATTGATGTTTGCCATTTTTCAAAGAATTGGTCTCAGTTGGCTGCATACATATATGCATTCCCCCTTTTTTTCAAAGGAGGAGACCACGTTCACTCATAAATAACAATGCACTGAAAGGCTTTGTTTGAAATATATACAGGATAAAGTTCATGGGTTTCATAAATGTAGGAGATTAAAGTGATGCAAATTTTTTTTATCTCTTATCAAGGAAATGGATGAATGGGAATATGTGAAGTGGAGGAATTCGACATGGCCTGCGATGGATAAAAGGGTTGAACTAGATAAAAATGTCCAGTCCTATACTATATGAATGAAAATTTAGGGGAGTATTCAAACTGAGAAAGGTATTCCTTAATCTAAAAGAAGAAAATCGATAATAAGATGTTCTGGGTTTCTTTTTTTAGGCTTTTTTCACACACTGAAGCTAATTTAGGATATAATAAAAGGTACTTTATTGTCCACAAAGCCGGGGTTTTGTCTATTCAGGTGGTTTCTTAAAAAATGAAAATATAAATAGTTAATAGTTTCGATCAATACCTAGCAGCAGCACCACTGCGGGCGAGCTGTGTAGTTTGTAGTCTAGCTCAATACCAGTAAACGCTGCCTGAGGCGATGCTGCTAATGACGGATACACAACACTCGGGTAGGGATGCTGGATTGGTCATGAAAAAGTGGTATTAGTGCCAACCTAATTGGATTGGATTACAATTGCATTTCCTTTCTAATTTATGGATTAGGCTGTATGTTCCTAAGCAGGAAATAAGCACCTATTTCCTTAATAACAAGGGAAGGAAAATGTGACGTAGAAAGGGTTTTGCATTCACAGTGGGGCATGGGATTAGTAAAGTCATTTTAGAATTGTAACATTTAAGATTTGTCTTCTGTTTTACAGATCCACAATTCAGTTACACCCATACCACCTGATATTAATGCTTTCTATAAAGGTGATTCTCTGAATGTGTGGTCTTTTGAGAACCCCGACAGGACTATACCAGCAGGTGGCACTATTGTTTAAACTGTGGGGATGCAAATGCTTTGATGGGCACAGAAGAAATTTCACTTTCAGTAGAGGAGAATCTAGATCTACACTTTATGGTTAGTCTGAATGAAATCACCAATTAGCATAAAAACAAACTATGAGAAAATGTTTGTATAAATAATCGCCCTATTACGTAATCAGCTCCCTAAATCATCAGCCTTCATGCTGACCTGTGTCCCGTTCTATCCCCCGTGTGCATGTGATTTATATTTTAGGAGTTCAGTTTTGGGTAAGCAACGTCGGCTTTCCGGATGGAGCTACATACACACCCTTCAGAAATAGCATTTTGTTTACATCTGCTGGCAGCTTGGTGTGCGGGGCGGCTGTGTTTTCCGGCTCTCACTCCTGCAGGGCCGCTGTGTAGTCATGTATGATTCATTAGACTAAACATGGCCGCTGTACTCAAATGGAACACGACACAGCAGGGTGCGCGAACTCCATTAGGACACAAATTATTTCCTCGAGAACTTTCTTTGTCGTGCGTTTCTGGAACCATTTCGGGAGTTAATTTACGACGCCCGGCTGACCCGTGTTGCTACTCGGCCAATAGACGGTGAACAAAAACCACCTGGAAAGAGGTTTGGTTTGGTGCCTTCATTGTTCATTTAAAAACCCCTTAGTGGCTTTGTTGAAAAACCTGAAAAAAACTGTGGACCTGCTTTGTTCTTTGATTTACCCGTACATAAGGTTATGAAATATGACTTGAGCCATTAAGGGGTTGACAGTTGTATGGAGCCAGTACATAAATGGGGGCAGAGATATCCCAGTGGACTGTGACCAATCACATGGCCCAACCCTTAACCCGCGCAATGAAAAGACCACTAGTCCCCACCAGCAAGGTGTCTGTTTATTTGAAATTGCATTTGTGGTAGTCATTTTTCCTTTCCTTTATCTAAATGTGAAAAAGAGGTGTATGTAGCAGCGCTTTATCAGGTTGTGTAAAAGTGTTCACAGAGTGTGTGGAACCGGCAAGTAATTACATTTCCAATTTTACATGTCTCACCGTTAAGCCGGTGCTCTTATCCAGAGTGACTAGGCACAAGAGTAGAATATTCTTTGGGTTTTTTAACATCATAAGAAACAATGACACTAGTCTGAGCTGAATGAGAGCCAGGGCCCTGTCTCTATTCTTAATTTCCTAAGCTTTTTAGACAGTGGAAGGCCACTCCACTATTGTGTATCTTCTTCCTTGTCTTTACCCCAGGATGGGGAGAATGGATCCATACATTTGTCATGTTAATCCAAACTTCACCCAGCATGCAGCACCAAAGGCCCAGTCTCTCAAGTGAACTAAATGAATCGTCAATCACCCTGGTTACTTCAGCCTTCTCAGACCCCCAGCAAGGGGGTTGTAAAAGATAAGTAGGTTGCAAGTGTACGCTAGCTTGCCTTTGTTTTACAACAAAATAAACGCAAAGCTTTAATTGGACATGGAAGTAATTTAACCTGCCCTCCGGCTAGGTTTACAATTACACGGCAGACACTATGACCCTGGGGCTTGACCCCAGGTCGGTGTTATTTTCTGTCAGAGAGTACCTCTGATCGCTGTTGGTTCAGTGATCTGTATCTTGGTTACCATGGTGCTACCATGACGGAGGAGATTGAAAGGAGATTCAGGGATCAGATGATGATGATTTGAATCACTTTAAGGATTAATACACCTCACCGTGCTCTCACTAGGCGCTTTGTTGACTATTTCAAATTTGGGAGACATGTAGGCGATCTGAGAGAAGACCAGAGAAGAGCTGTACATTTTTGGCCATTTAGTTTTGGCCATGCTAGATATATGACTCCAACGCCACTCCAACATGACGACAATCCGACTACAACAGGACTACAATCATGCATGACAACAACGTCTACAGGGCTACAACGAGCATATTACTACAACACAATGACTATATTACTACACAATGGCTATGTTACTACACAATGACCACAGCGCTACAACTACAGCACGACCACAACAAGACTACAGCACCACAACTACAGCACGACCACAACAAGACTACAGCACTACAACTACAGCACGATCACAACAAGACTACAGCACCACAACTACAGCACGACCACAGAGCCCCAGCCTACAGAGCCCCAGCCTACAGACCACACTAGACCATTCATAACGCCTGCAAGGCCAGCGCTGTGCCTCTGGTTTATGGGAGGTTGTTTGTGTTGACACATGTCGATGATTAAGGGCCTATCAAAGCCTCTCGGTTGCCACGGCGCCAGATGCCGCGGGAGCGCTGGGAGGCGTCTGCTCGGAAGGAGGGTGGCGGTGTGTGTTTCGGCGGCGCAGGGGCGTGGCCACGGGACAGGGCCTGCTTTAGGAGAACCCCGGGCCCAAGCTCCGTGGGAGGAACCTTTTTTTTTTCACCCGCCGGCGCACGCATCAGCGCCCCGTGGAAGTGTTGCGGTGGGCCGAGATGAATGAGGCCCGAGCACCGAGTGTGCAAGGCCGTACATCATCATCGTCGGCTGTCTGTCTGCGCGCCCGCAGCTCCCCCTGCCCGCCTGTCAGTGATCCCAGAGTTCCAGAACATTTCCTTCAGTGTACAACGTGGGGGGGGGGGGAAATAACAGTTTTCTTCCAGACGTGCCACTTCCGCACGCGCCACCCTGTGCTTTGGTTGAACAGTTTGACAGTTATCTCTGAGCGGAAGGGAACGGATTTAGCGATGGCGACGCCGACCGACTTCAAAGGAAGTGTGTGTACGTACGTTATGTAAATATCATCCTGTCACCTTCATGAATATGGATTGCGTCGTGTTGATGTAAACACAAACGTGCAGGCACGCACACACACACACACACACACACACACACACACACACACGGCCCATGCACACAAATCACTCACTAATGGACTATGCTAACACAAGGGGGCCCAGGTGGAGAATGTTCCCGCGGCCCATCCGCGGAACGTCACAGAACCAACACGGTATTAGTCAACGTGCGGAGGAAAGTCATAACGTACGGTCCAATGCCACAACCTTTCACAGACTTTAATTTACGACGCTGTCAGACTTGTGGAAAGCTGAAAGTGTAATTAAACGGTTTGGAACTACTAATACACACTGGTTTAACTGCTCTGAGGCCCGCCTCCACTGAGCTGTGTTACCTGCTACATGTATAAATTACCCGGCAGGGGGACCCTGCAGTAACAGCCTTGGCCCCCCCCCCCCAACCCTCCCACCCAGCCTCTGGTGTCGGAAGACGTGGGGGGGGGGGGTTTGTGGATTAATCTTCACGGCACGTTATTGAACGCGGTTCTCCTGCTCGGGAGCAGACGATAAATTGTGCTAGTCACAATGGCCCTCCACCTGGTTATGTCGCCGTAGCCTTGGATCGCCTCACAATGCTCGGTGCGAATGCCACACACACACACACACACACACACACACACACACACACACACACACACACACACACACACACTGCGAGGGACGGGAGGAGAATAGAGTCACAAGAACGACCACTACCACCATGGAAAGGAAAACAGTCCCACGGTGGATAGAGGAGCAGTGTTTGGGAACTACTTGGTAGGGAAGGGGAGCGGTTCAGGGGGGAGGGAGGTAATGAGGATGGAGAGAGCGACGTACAGAGGCGGGAAGAGGGATGCAAATGGTGGGCCAGCACTGCATTGAAAGGTTGCATGAGAGCCTGGATGTAGATGAGGACGTATGACATAACACATTGCTGATGTGAGCTGTGAGGGAATGTATTATTCCAAAGGGGACATAATGCACCGTAGCCTTCACTGTTATAAATTCTTTTTTGAAAGCATTTTTTTTTTTTTTTTTCTCATGCAACCGCCGAATCACAAATGCCAAATGTCAGTAGTTCTTGAGAGTGAAGCAAGTCTGCCAAGCGAATGGTACGTTTTAATAATAACAACAAGCAACCATCTACTCCACTAATGAGTCTTCTTTTTACATTTCTGATGATTCAGCCATTGTTTCCTATTCAGAACAAAGACACAGCTAAATGTTAACGAGTGAGCTGGGGGTGCTGTGGTCCAGTCCAAGGTCAACGTTGGTTAATGCTGATGCTCAGATTGACTGTTGTACTCCCTTATACCCAGCGGCTTCCAGTAACCCTTTGTCCAAGCAGACTCCCAACTGCCTGGATGCTGCACGTCACCTGGGCTAGGGGATCAATGGCCTCAAGCCACCATGCACACGGTGGATCTAGCTGCGTAGCTCGATGCTAGCTGTGTAGCTCGATGCTAGCCGCCTAGCTCGATGCCAGCTACGTAACTAGTTATTAGCCGTGTAGCTCGATGGTAGCCATGCCTAAATAAGCACCCACCGTGAATATTGCTAGTTTGAACACAAACATGACAAAATCAATGGGCTCTCTTTAGGTCTGTGGCCCCGGCCATAGATCCTCAAAGCCGCTTTCTCCCCTGATTCATTCAGCCCGCCTCGCGGCAGACGTAGCATGCAATTATTTTTTGTTGTCATCCGAATCAATATTGTGTTCACTTCATTGAACTATGTGAAGATTATTGAGTTTATGAAAATCTCGGAGTTCACCTCCATTTTCCTTCCTTTTCTGCACTTCACACACAGCATTTGTGTAACAGTGGTAAAATTCCCTTCCTTTGCAGAGAATGATGCGCTTTTTAAAGTTCAATGTAATATATGTTAAGGTTAAGCTGTTTTGATCAGCTTGATGGCTAAAGGATAACCATATCCGTACAATCGCCTACCAAGAACATGGAGATGCAATGTTGATATAGCTTGTATTAAATCATTATAAATGTATAAATATATACACTAGTATCAGAGTGATTTCCAGACAATGAAACCAAAACAATGTCTCGATGCAAGTCCAACTTTCTACCAATAGGGGGCGCTTGCACTCCTGCCTAGAACCAGGAACCCACTAGTTTAACTCTCTTTATGCACCTCTCTCTCCCTCCCTCCCGCCATCCCTCCCTCTCCATCGTTCACACTGCTTTAATAGCCTTTGTCTACATCTTCCTCTCCTTCCACTGTATCCTGTCTATTTCTGTGGCTCGCGCTTCTCCTCCATGTTAATTGGTGTAAACAACTCTTCTGGGGTCCCAGGACTCCGGCACACCACCTCCTCCTCCACTCAGTCATCCATAATGTTCCTCCTGAACGAGACCTCAGACACCGGCGTAATGAATCTCCCCGCCTCCGCCTGCTCTGCCTTCTCCTTCCAGCTCCATCTCCCTGTTTCCTCTTAGTCTCACTCCGTCTCAGCTTCCTGCCACACCCCAGCCCTACGCCACCTCCACTCTGCTCCACCCACATCCACCCTCCTCCACCCTCCTCCACGCCCCCC
>JAOPUA010000055.1:8026477-8040665 GCA_027122455.1 Trisopterus luscus
AGCCGCCCTACCCCCGCCCTCCCCCCCGCCCCCCCTCCCTCCCCCTGCCATTCAATAACTGACACATCCACAGTCTCCCAGGTGGAATTGTTGGGCGGCTCTGGATTTGCATTTCTATTTTTCCAATATCTCCAGCGGACAGGAGATCACGGGCTCAGCATGGCAGACAATAGAGGAGGGAGACAGGCTCAGACTGACGTCCGTTAAAGACACTCAGCTCCCCTCTTCCCCCACTCCTTTGTTTTTAATATGAGGGGAGGCAGCTCTACCTGATGTTGTGAGTGCATGGGGGGGGTTACACTGTGTTCTCCTGTCTGCCCGCTCCAAACGAAGGCATTCCGAGAGGCCAACCTGCTACAAGGAGCTAGTAGCAGCTACACTAGGTAACACACTGAGCTTGTTAGCTAAAATAACCTCCAGAATCACACACCACTAGACTTGTGAGTGTGGGGAGTAGCACCAAAGCATCTGGGCCCTATATACAAGAAGTCCTGATGCCTGATCCTTTACATTCCAGTTTTAACATTGTTTTAACAATTTAGTTATGCTATTACACTATTCCAACAACAATCAAAAAATACATTTTTTTACTCCCCCCAAGCCTTTCCACCTTACACCAGTCTGTCGGTCCTGCATGCATGCATGTGTGTTTGGTCTCGACCAGCTAGCTAGGGAACAGAGTGACTTTGTTAGCGCTTATCTTGGCACTTCAATAGGGACGCTATGACCTTACAAAGGGATCACTAGAAGCTCTCTGACAGGGGGGTGGCGGGGCGGCTGGGGCCTTCACCTCTCAGCCATGAGGCACTGGGATCCATCCCAAAGACACACCAACCACTACCTGCTGTTAAATGACCTGGCTCTGAATTCCTTGTAAGTCACCTCAGAGAAAAGTGTCGACTGAATGCTTGAATATTAATAGAATTTTGATAGATTTAGTGATCTATCAATTATATATGGCTGAGCTCATACTCTTGTTTCAGTCTGTGGATTATCTTTTCCATTAAGGCTATTACAAAATATGAACTATTAAAGATTTTATTTAAGTTATGTTGATGAATATTTGATATGTTTGACCAAATGTGTTGGCAATTTTACCAAGTAAGTTTTACCTTTAAGTGGAACCCTCTGGCTCTCAGCAGTGTACAGCTGTACAGTTATCAGCCTCATAGTAGCTGCTGCTGGAAAACACACACAGCCGGCTTACCTTCTACAGACTATTGGACAGGTGTTAACACAGTATTGGATTATGGTGAGTGATCCTATCTGCTCTCAGCGAGATGGACCTTAAATCTGGTCACACGCACACGCACACACAGATACAGAAACAGACACAGAGACACACAAACACACACAAATTAAAAAATACTCTTGTCAAAAGTTATTGTTTTGGTACAGCGTTGCCGACATATTACATGTAGGGAGCCCATATAAATACCTATAACCCTTCATAATTTCTCCATGAGTATTACTTTGTTCATAGTCATTTTTAATGGAAAAACAACAGCCTAGCTGAAACACATCATCCGTATCACTCAATCACCAGGACGCCTAGAACAAACAGACAGGTCCTAAACTTTCCTAACATAGTTTAAAAGAAGTAAGGGATTATGGCTGTCTACTGGGTGTCACTGAGAGTCTGATGTTCCAGCTGGCTGCCACCAAAGCGAGTCAGGGATCTCTGCTCATCCCCCCTGAGATAAGATGGTTCCGATGAAACAGTCAGCTTTTGTCAACTCCAGAGAAACTTCAGATTTGCCACGTCAACAATAAACGTGGGTTTGGCCAGAGTGACCAAACACTGAATTCAGCACAAGTTAAGGAGCTGATGTTGGATTCTCTCCCACAACCCTGACAGCTTGGTCAAAAAACTGGAGTTATGTAACCCCAGAGTTGTGTTAGACAGCAGTTAAGTTCTGGAAAGTTCTCTTTGGGTCAAGTTTAATAAAGGGGGGGGAAGCTTTTGGTTTATTTGTCCACGTCGGCATCCCACCAATTGTTCTGAATAAAGCTTGGTTAGCAGTTTGAAGTGTATGCCGTGCACTAACATGCACCGTTTTATAAACGTTCATATTTTTATATTCTAACAGATTTTCAGAGCCGCTACTGAATTCAATCAAACAACGTTTTGTAGTCGTAACGTAAAACAATTCTCAATCAGTTCAGATTGAGCAATGAACATATAGCATGAAGCTAATTAAAATATGCATGTTTATAAGCTAAAGCATGTAGCAAACACAAATATCTATAGTAATATTTAATAACTTTTTTATACATTTTGTTTTCAAGAATAGTAAGTGGTATGCTTATTTGCATTAGCTGTAAATAGCAATGAATCCCAAATGCATTCCAAGTAGAGATAAGTTACATCAATCACCTGTGTAATTATGTTTCAATAAACATTTACATCTAACATCTAAAGCAACACCTGACAGACAGAGCCACATCCAGCCCTGCATATGTCCTTAGACATATGCTACACCAAATGCATTGGAACCTAAGCCTGTGAAAGATTGGGAGCACCTTAAAAGCTATAGACGTAATTAATTTGTTTCATGTTATGAAATGAACGTAAATTTTAACATTAAGTCCATTGATCTTAAGTCTTAGTTGCCTAGGAGAACCCAAATCCACAAGCTGTGGAATAAATTAGGAACTTGTAACACACAATAACTCTACACAGAGCACTAAACCATCAAGCACACATCCTGCCGAGTGAGGCTTCTGTCAATTTGTTCCTTCTGGATTTTGCAAGCAACCGGATCACGAGTCGAACGCATGAATATTCCACACACCGGCTCCGACAAAGAAACAAAGCAATTGGCTTCACGACGCTTGTTTTCCTCCCTGCTTTTGCTTTTGCCGGCGAAGTTACAGTAAAAGGTGAAGGTTTGCGCATCTCAGGTCACGGAGGGGCTACGTTGTTGTTAACCACAATCACATTAGCAGCTTAAAGGCGCTGAGGGTCTATTGATTGAGTCACCTTTCCAGCAGCCCTGCAGCTGTGAGGGCTCTTGCCTGGCGCTGGCTGGAAGGCTCTCAGGCACTCACACTTGAAAAGGGCCCAGTACGGAAAGCATCTGGCGCCGAAGGGGAGAGCTACAAACCTGCTCTTTCATGTGCCGTTCCCTCGCTCTCTCACTAACTCGCCACTTCTCTCCCCAGCTCACCACGTGAGCACAGACACTTCTTTCTCTGAGGCACACGCGCAATACACACACACACACACACACACACACACACACACTTCCCAATACATCAATATACACATACAAATCAACACACTTATTTCCTTAATTCTTGGCTTTGTTTTCAGACGAAAACAAAGTTAAATTTGTTTCAGCTTTAATCCTACACTTATCCATGCAATCCCTCTGAGGAATGATATCTGCTGACTGGCTCGGACTAATGACTTATACAACAGATAGCATGCTGTGATGATGCAATAGAAGAACAGGGTTCAGCTATAAAGCGAGATGCATTCTGATCTCCAAGGAAACAACATCATGGAAAAAACATCATGTGGGTTGCTAACCCGATTTCATTTCCAACTGAAAAGTCAGCTAAATATTACAAACATCCCCATGAACACATAAATAAAGAATAACATTTAAACACGTTCCAGCTTAAACCTGTTATGTATGTATTTCAGTCATGAATATACAGATTTGTCCAAACTGAAGTTTCGGTGTCAAGTTTTTCATTTGTTTTTCTGTTCTAAACAAGCACTTCATGAATATCAAGACATTTGAAAAGGCCCTCCTCATATGTTCCATCTCCACAAAAATATATTAAAATATAAAGCAATATATCGAGGTTGCTTTCGGCAATGACTTTGAGAAAATGACTTGACAGAAATGTATCCCAGAATGCATTTTGACACAAATATTCCAGCACAGAGAACCACGACCGAGAACATGCGTGTGTGTGTCCTTGAAGCACTTAGTTTCCATACACAGCCAGTGTCTCTATAACCAAAAGGTAAATTGGCTCACTTCAGCCGGGCAGGTGTTTTAACAAGGGGACAGAAAATAGGTGGAGCCCCATGGGTCATGTTGCTGCGGTGCTGTCCTAGTTAGGGGTGATAAAGGCCAGCAATCAGCCTGCAATTACAGGGTAACCTTTACTAATGGGTCTGAAGAGTCCATTCAAACGTGTTGGTGGACACAAAGGCACACACAGCCACATAATCACACACACACACACACACACTTACCCTAATGTCCATTGAGACACACACAAACACACACAAGCGTGCATGCAGACATGTCCATGTCTATAGAGACAAATTTGAACACACACACACAGGTCTAGCACACAAAAACAGACCACCCAAAAACTGTCTGTCCCAGAATACACCTCATGGTTCAAGGTTAATTTTAATGTAGAAAAATGCTCAAACAAAAATACACCATCCTTGCTGTTCTAAATCAGCCTAGCGTAAGCAGTTGTAGTAGCTACTGCTACTTCTACCTATCTATGAAATATTAGTCCCATAACTTCATAAGATATATTTTTGAAAGACATAAACATGCTTTTCAAGTAGATTAAAAGTAATGAAATGTACAGTAATCATTTGACATGGAATGTCTGCTGTAGTGGAACTGTGGAGACAAATATGAAGTCTACTTGTTGACAAAAGGAAACATCTTGGATTGTTTTTGACTTGCGATGCACTAATTAGATACAGGAAAAACAAATTACTTCCAAACAAATTGAAGTGAAGAAAGATCTGTGTGTGTATTCATGGGATCACTCGGCTCTCTTCCACTCCCTCTTTTTTAGCTGCTTCAGTGGTCACACTGGTTAATGGAAAATATGAAGAAAAAGACTTGAGTTTCCATTCGGGCTCAAACCAAGATAATATCCCTGTTTCTCTCCCTTTCTCTCCCTTGCCCTCTCTCACCTTCCCGCAGAATTTCCACCTGGGGAATGTACATCAGAATGCTTTCCAACCTGAACAATGGCAACCCATCTTACACCTCATAATCAAAGCCCCAATACTGGCTTTCAGTCTCAAAGAAGACTCTCAAAGAAGAATACTTTTGTTGTGGCAGACAGGAATGAAAACATATTGCTTCACTGTACCCACTGCTAGCCTTAAGTGACCTCAGCAGAGCCACATGAGAAAGACTCATGCAGCTTGGTGGATGGCATTAGCCCCCCTCGTCTCAGGCTGGGGACACGAGACAGTCCACCTGGCTGACCCGCTGAGATGTAATCACGCCCGGTTCTTCATTTAGCGGTGCTGCGACTAGCGGATGCTTGTTACCTCAAGAACAGGAAGGATCGAAATCAGGATCGATTGTCAACTTAAGGAGGCCGAGTTCAGCGCCTGGCCCTGGCCGGAACCTGCTCCTCAGGGATCAATACAAATTTCAAACCAAACGGAAACCTCTTCAACCCGGATTTGTCATTCAAAGAAACGAGGAGGGCTCCTCTGCCGCTCATCCAGCTCCGGGTGTCACAATGGCTCGCCAGCCGCCGTTCCACAAAGCCACAAAGCTTTTTCCTCTGCTAATCTTCACTGCTCTGCTGGTGAAATCTAATTATGGCCTCGCTCACTAATCTGGAATTAATTCACTTTAGATGTGAGTGATTGATAACGGCCCATGGAAATGTCACCTCTGGGGCTCCCTGACGGTCTGACTGGGGGAAGAGATGCTGTTGAACTTGACCAATCAGTGCTCAGGTTTTACTGATTCAACAGGCTTCTGTGTTGAGCGGACTCTTAGTCAAATCACATTATTTGAAACTGATTGGTAAAATAAAATTTCCACCGGACTATTTCCTGTAATAGAAATACAGAGCAGAAAATCAAAATCTACTTGTTGACAAAGGATACAAGCTTGGATTGTCTTTGAATTATGATGTGCTAATTGGATATGGGGAAACAACTTCCAACTTTAACAACCATTTCAAGTCGAATATTCATAAACCATGCTTCTGAGAGCTTCTCTTAAATCTGCCTGAACATGTCGTCGGACCGAACACCGCGACAATTCTGCAAAGCGAAACCCGGTGAGGAATAGCAGCCTAGCACGCAGCCCGGCGGATCACACCTCTCCAGACACAAGCTAGGCCGGCAGTGGCTAAGCAGCTTTTCTCTGTCTCACCGGGAGACTGATAGCGACAGAGATAGGAGCCAACATCCCCCTTCCACACGTCCACACAACCCGCGACAATCCCAAATGGAGTGTGCCTCTGATGGCCACCTCCTCCACCCACGAGTAATAAGGTTCACTGAGCCGGAACCCGGGAGAGATGCTATTGGGTGCGAGGGTAGGGCATCAATCCATGTCCCCGCCATACAACAAGCCCCCACAAACTAGCTCCGGGGGACGGCGGCGAGTGTTGAATTACCCAAGCAGGGGGTCATTCCAGCCGGGGCGACGGTGAGGCGCTGAGCACTATTGTTCTGGTTCCGGAGCCACACTGAGCGATTTGTTGTTTTGCAGCCGCTCTGTCTCTGTGTTCATTATAGAGGAACATGGTGTAGTGGATGTAAACAGCCGTGCTGACATCCCATTTGCCAGATGTTGGCATGTGGGAAATAACTTTGATTGTGATATTGGGGGCTGACAATGATTTGTGTTGATTGTCATGGAGTACAAATTGTAGATGGTGACATGTTGTATTCTTTTTACAATGCTAGCACAGTATACACATTGTGATACATTATATTTTCCTTCCTTCCTACTTTTTAAAGTCCAGCTGTTACCTTTGTAACATATTCCATCACAAATAGCTAATAATAAAAATAAATATTTTTGTTTGATATATAGAGAAAGATATAGAGAGATGGAACAGAGATATGACACGTTTGATGCAACCCAAATAGCAAAAAACATGTTGGCGCTCCATGTTTCTGTACCAGGCCAGTTTTTAAAAGCATAGTGTAGACAGAAGATCAATCAGTAATGGACACCGGCTACCAGATAGCAACAGAAAAAAAATAAACTAAAAACGACAGAACACAAATGTAATGGGTGACAGTTAAAGCATTATACTTTAGCTTTAATGGGCTCTGATGATACCACTTAGACACTTCATTGTACAATGTTTGAATGTACAAAAAACCCAAAATATATGGTTGGGTAAAGCAGAGACAGAGAGAGACAGGAGTAAAATGATCCCCCGGCCGTGGACCCACATCAGAGTCTCTCCCTGACAGAGCATTCAAAAAACGAGGCTTGTGAATGACAAAAACACAAATGCTAGCCACGGCTACTGTTGCACACTGTCATTTAGAACAACAACGATTAAAAGAACACACAAGGCAAACTCATTTCAACTGAAGTTTCCAAGTGGCACCAGAAAAATGACTAATTTTACCGACGTAAATCATCATTTTCAAGTAAAGTAAAGTAAGTCTTTACTTAGTGTCATAGCACTGCATGATATAAATAATTATTTATAGATATATTATACTTTTTTTTTTTTTTACTTGTCGGCCCATATTTTTCATAAGGAAAAGGTGAGCTCTCAGTATGGATTACGCTCCACGCAGGTATGTGACTCAACAGGGGAATGTTGATGGAAGGCAGTGATGATGGAATACTAGGACTCAGGTTGCATGGGTCATCGTAGCCCCAAGTGCTGTTCCTCCTCCTCGCCCCCGAGACTCAGAGGAACCAGCACTCAGCCCCTCCTCAGGCGCCCTGCTTTGGAAGGGAGTCGGTGCACACAACTGTCTCCCATGTCTCAGAACAAGAGGGGGTCAGGCTTGGGGACTGTGCACAAAGGGACTTGGGTTTGGTTGCTGCGGTTGTCTGTGAATGGCATCGAAGCGGCTATCACGTCAGTGAGTAAACATTGCGTGAAAGGATTGAGCAGTCACAGGAGAAACCCAACTCAGAAATACGGCGGCTATTTTCTGCTAAGCGTACCGAGTATTCTTCCTTTGTGCCCGAGGGGGCCCAGTAGTTGTAATAAATTGAAAGTGGCAGAACAACCAAAAAAACACATTTATCTCAAAACCTCCGGTTCGTAATCGACAGAACAGGATATATATATTTGTGCACCCAAATCTAAAAACAAATATTGGATGGTATTTTCTCGGCAGCACAAGTCAGACGACAATGCCTTCTTTGTGATGAAAAACCTAACGAGAAACAGCGACGGTGGCCAATGTCATCCGAAGGAGATATTAATCTACCTTCTGGCTACGGATGGAATCCGCATCGGCCCATTTATCTTAACCAGAGGAAGATCCCTTTCCAGAACGGAAGTGGAGTCCCTGTGACTTGGCTAAATGTTGCTCTCTGGTGAATAAAGCCCACCTTTGGGATCAGCGGGCGGCTGAATGATTGAGGAAGTCCCTGGCTTTTTTTTGTCTCTTGTCTTTTGGGGTCGGTAATGAGGGCAGAGACTCAAAAGAGCTGGCAGCCCCACTGTTTGGTGGGGATGGGGCTGCAGACACCCTTTGAAGGCTGCTGATGTGTGGGGAGCGTCCCGGGGCCACGGGGGTGGAAGCTGGCAGGTCCCGCGTCCTTCCAGATGGGGTCTCATCTGGCCTTTCCTCCCCACCGCCAACCCCGTCTCCATGGAGCGTCTCCCCCCCCCCTTGCACAACAGGAAAGCATCCCGCCACAAAGTAGCCACCTCAAAATCACAGCAAATGAAGATGAGAGGTGTCTGCCACATCAAAAGCATCCCCGGTTCTGAGAGAGATCCCTCTCTGACATTTAGAGTTTGACTGATGGCCAGAGGAGGGAAAGGTTAGATTTTTTGGATGTTGTTGGACAGACTACAGAACAGGGGCATAGGGGAATAGCTTACACAGCGGATACACAGAATATAAATTGCCAAATTTCAATGGACAAAAAAACAAAGACAAAGCGCAAACACATGGGGTGTGAAGAGAGAGAAAGTTGAAAAGGCAGTTTTAAAGAGACGATGGCAGAACTTACTGTGTTGGAGGACAGACGACCATGTCAAATTGAAATGCTAATGGGATATTCGGTTTCTCTGTGCTCACTGAATACATAGAAGCTCGCCTAACCGCTAGGTCTGAAATCCCTAAGCACGAGCAGAGAGGTTCACATGCTGGGTGTTAAAGAAAAGTAGATGGAATTGCAGTGAGATATAGCCCGCAGCAAGCAATCTTCCCTGTCTAGTTGAGAGAATAATAAACTGTAGAATCTGGAAAAAAAGGCTCTCAAAACTCATTTGTATATCTCTGGTGAAATTGGTATCGCATTTTGTGCATGATAACCTACAGATGCTACTAACTGCTCATCAAATGTTGTTTCCTTTATATACAATAGGGACAAGAAGAGACCTTCCCTTGGAACCTTGGCTACCATAACTTGGCTTAAATTGGCGAACAGAAAAGCAATTATTTGTATGGAAATTCTGTCAGGTGACTCCATAATTGAAACAGTTTCATTGCAACTTCCACAGTTCCTCCTGATTAATGTCAGAGTGCGGGCTACCACACCGTGTGCAGGGTGCCTTTGTTTGTTAGAAAGAGATAAAGTATAGAATAATAATGTATCGTTATCTAATAACCTGCCTTCCGATTTCCAGAAGCATAATCGAGACCTTAATATCCCGAGAGAAATTACTTCAGCGCTCCACATACAGTGGCGTGTACACAAGTAATGACGACCCACCACGGCGAGAGCGTGGCTTGTATGCAAACAAGATCGATATTATGCAGCGACTTGCTGCAGACAAATCAAATGACAAAGAGATGACTCCACTCTGCATTAAGGACGAGGAAGGGGAACGCCAGGGAGGACCGGAAGGGATGGATTAGATACAGCAGGCAGCGGCCACGGTTTAAGTTATCCATCAGAATATCTGTTTGCTCCGTGGGAATGTTTAAAAGCCCAATGAGGTATTTTGGAGAAGTCATGGCTGTTTTTATTTTTTGGGGGAAATAAAGCGCATAAACCATTGGCTCTATTGCCCAAATGATTACTTAGACTTTTTGGTGGAACGCAAATTTCATTTTGAAGAGAAAAACCCATTAGTGGTTGAGTAAAACAGCGTTTCGGCCGATTTGTAAAAGCTGTAATTGTGGTTTTCTGTGGGCGATCGGCTTGGCAGCTTTTTGGAACATTTTGTGTAATTACACTGAAATTGGTAATTTTCTCGCCAAAGATTATACAGATTCCTGCCAATCCAGGTGACGAGGAGTACATCAACTGGAAAATAGCTGCAATGCAGGTTTTGTGTGTTTGCTACGTTAACCAGTAACGTATTCACACAGCTACCGCCCAAACAAATACAGACACAGAATACATTATCATGCGATTACAGCCAGAAAACAGGCGAATAGTAGGAAGGCCCTACAATAAAAAATCATTCCTCCATGCCACACACACTGCCACCACGTCCGTCTCCCCCCCCACTTTGTTTACAAATCAGCAGAACCCCAGGCCAGGGGGAGAGCCTAGCAGCAATGATTTCCGATGCATGGTCGAGCCAGGCCCTATCTCCTCCTTTGAAAGCCCCTCACTAATTCCCTTTCTTGGTGGCGTAGCGAACCGAGCAAGGCCTCCTGTGGGCCTTCTCAGCGCCCAGGGAGGTTATGGCTGAGCCCCGACGGACAGCCATGGTCAATGGATGCAAATCACTCGGAGACCCTGGGCCACAGAGCAGTGGAGGACTACGGTGTTCGGATTATGGTCTATACAGGCAAACTGGGGTGCGTTTTTGATATTCCACACACTACACCAAAGCTCCTTTCAGTTGCAGTCATTGTGACAAAGATCTGCCGACACCCACCAAACGAAGTCAGAGATCTTCATTCCGAGTTGTAATATTCTAATATTGCACTAATTGCGCTAGTCTTGAGCTGGCCGTGTACAGTAACGGCACCATCTTCGGCACAGCGCGAAAAGAAGAAGTTAAAGAAGTTTACTTGTCGCTCATTAATAAGGGAATCAAATTATAATATCCAGAGTTGTGGTGACACGAGTCCACAGTGTGGCAGAAGCAAGCAGAACACAATTAACCCTGCTGCCAAAGGGAAAAACTGTAATCAAGCACAGTAAATCAAAACATCTAATTAAAATGCAAATCCACTGGGTGAGCCAGGGCATTTAGTGGATTATTTGGAATTACCTGTCATGAAAAGTGGTATGTATAAATAGCACATCTGCGGTAAAAAAAATGCCGGATACTGGAAAGAGTTAAGGAACAGCTTGCCTCAGGTGTGTACTGTGTGTCTATCAATATTCTCTAAATTATCTCTAACGAACGTTAAATGCATTTCGGTATGTGTTCGGCTGTGATTACTGAAGCTGAAACTCTGGAATCTGACCGCATTTCGTGTGTTTATGGTGAGGCTTTATTGGGCAGGTTTATACAGCCCTATATACGTGCATAGGAAAAAGGTTTAGCCATTTGTCGCATTAAAATAGAAGCACAAGTTTGCTACAGTGTCTCGCTTGCATGAAAGCAAACTGTCCAGCGAGGCGTGCGGGCCACCGATCAAACTCCACTTTGATTCTCCCTCCCACGATGGGAACGAAACAGCACATTAAGTCACGTCTCCGTGCCATCTGGTGGGGAGGCTGATCAATCTGGGGTTTAGGACGAAGTAGTGGGCTGGAACTTGTCTTTGTATTTTCTCTACACTTCTGTGAAGGATGGTAGAAGGCTCCTCTCTTGTCTCAGTGTCAGCCTCACCGACGCATGGAAAGGATGCGAGTGCAGGTTGGGGGAAGGCATTTGTTCAGCCAAGAATTGCTTTAGAGAGAAACTTTGGGTACCGTGTTTGCATGTGTGTGGTTGCATCTGTGTGTGGTTGCATGTGTTTGTGGTTTATGTGTGTGTGGTTGCATGTGTGTGTGAGTGTGTTTGTGTGTATGGGAAAGATGCAGGTAAAAAAGGTACGATGAACATGTTATGAAGAGCGATGGGGAAGAGAACTGGGTTCCTACAGATGTAACGCACTGCATTGTGTGCCTCAGTGGGCAGGGAGAGAGAGAGAGCGGAGAGGGAGACACAGAGACAGAGAGAGATACACAGAGTGAGAGGCAGAGACAGAGAGAGAGAGCGTGAGACAGAGACAGAGGTGGGGGGTGTGTGCAGACACGTTCTTGGAGTGCGCTTGGAGCTGACAGCGTATCGACAGCCGATCAGGTAGAACCAAGTCTCCCGCTGTGTGTACTAATATGTCAGGGCTGATTCTGAACCGGCTTGGGAATAAACCACGTTTTATCTATACCTGGATGATTTCGTATTCATATGACAAACACGGTAAAAATAAATGCATAAAATAACGTTGCGCGTCGTTTACGAGGCTGCACAGAGTGTAAATTGCGCCGCTCTACACAATTTGTATTTCATGCAGGCACCAGGTTGAGTCCACACCTGAGGCAAGGCAGAGCCCATTTACTTGACATGTTCAATACGCCGAAAATACAAGAGTTCGGAGTGTGTACCATCATCACGGGTTATTGAATTTATCCATCACGTCAATGCGGCATGTGAAACACGTGCAGTTAAGCACGGAAAGAAATGACTCAAATATTTCAAAAATCTAAAAAAAAAAGCCTCATGTCAACAGAACTATAAACGTGTGTCACTGAAGATTAAAAGAAAACATTGCTATCCAAATGTTCTCCTGCACAACCTTCCAATAATCAGACTTGTTTTCGCTGTTTGCTTTACGCTTTTAGAGGGAAGGCTGAACATTGAAGCAGAAGGACTTGGCTAACCATCAGTGACCGATAAAAAAAAACATGAACTACACCACCAGTAGCGGTAGCATCACCAGCACCACCCACACCACCCACACCACCAGCATCACTCCCGACGACCCCCCCTTCCTCCTCAGGAAAACACAGGCCACTTGCCTTGGTCGAAATTTCGTTGCATTTTTATTGGCTTTGTATTCCGTGTGGGTATGCACATTCCCAAAATCTTCATCTGCTCAGTTCCTAATGAGTATGAAACCTACATATGTATTTAGAAGACGTAATAAATGCCACACAAATCAAATAAACCATTTTTTTCACAATAATTTCATCCATTATCACTTCTGACAACTAAAGTCAACAAGGAAGGAAAAATAACTCTGCAGAAGGATCGCTCCTCACAGGGAGAGGAGAGTTGAGGGGTTGCCTTTCTGATGTCTTCCTCCTGAAATAATCCCCTGTCGTCTTTAATTAGCAGCCAGCCAGACACAGCCACGCCCTACAGCAATCCCCACGTCAATCACCACTTCCACCTGAATCCTGTGTGCCAAAAGGTGCACATTTATGGGGATGAAGCGGGGGGGGGGGGTAGTAACGCATCAATATAAAGTACGTCCAAAAGCACCACAAGAACGAATCGGCTAATTGTATATATATGGATATACGCAGTTACATTTTATAGAACCGTAGGTACTTTGTGCTCGGGGACGGCATTAACAAGCTGGCTAATATGCAAGACGGGGTCGGTGTGACAGCGAGCGGCGCGCCTCGGGAAGGTGATTCTACATTCAACCGGCTGATTGTAATAGCGGACGAGAAACGTGGGGGACGACGGAGGGACACATCACTGAGCACAGATGGCTTCCTACCCGCTAAATGCTCGGCTGGCTGCCGAGCGCCGAGTGCAGGGGCTTTATGCAAACACTCCTGCCTTGAAAGGTGTCGCAATCTGGTATGTGAGCAGGCGTTTGCGGCGCCGCGCGGAGGGAGGGGTAGATGGTAGACGTGTAAACCTGGAGTCTGTCTGCTTTAGGGCCACGGGGCGTAAAAGGTTAAAACAGACATCATTGTGATGTCAGGCAGGTGTCAGCTAGCGCCTGGAGTGTCACCGGGGGCGGCCTGCTCTCTCTGGTTCTCTAGGTCTCTCTGTCTCTCCGTCTCTCCGTCTCTCTCTCCCTCTCCCTCTCTGAGCTGCCCAGGGCGGACTGGAGGACAATGGGCCCTCAAGAGGCTTACAGTGTTCACTCTGACCCGCTGCCACCTTCAGAAGACAGGACACACACACACACACACACACACACACACACACACAAATACATACACACACACACACGCACACACTCAAATACATACACACACACACTCTCAAAAACACACAACGCACACACACAATCACACTCAGATACACACACACACACTCAAATACATACACACACACTCTCAAAAACACACAATCACACACACACACAATCACACACACACACACACACACACACACACACACACACACACACACACACACACACACACAC
>JAOPUA010000055.1:8065123-8078620 GCA_027122455.1 Trisopterus luscus
CACACACACACACACACACACACACACACACACACACACACACACACACACACACACACACACACACGTACATACACCCAGGGACATTTCAACCCCTACCCGGTCCCTCCACATTCTGCGGCAGAGCCAGTCCCATTACAGAGCAGTGTGTTTCTGCAGCACACTAGTTAAGTGATTGGCCTTTCATTCTAAGTTTCCTCTGCAGCCGGTGATACTTTCCCAGAAACTTCAACACAGTTTAAAATCAACTCGGCTTCGGAACTCTGCTGCCCAGCATTGGAGTTAGCCGTTAGAAATGCGTGTCCTCTCTTCTACTGTTTGTACTGTTCTGGCAATCTGCCTAATCCTGATTAGTCAAGTCCAGCATGGCCCGGGAGACAGAATGGCATGGAGAGAGAGGCAGACAGAGAGAGAGACAGAGAGACATAGAGAGAATGAGAGAGAGAGAGAGGAAGACACAGAGAGAGACAGAGAGACAGAGACATAGAGACATGGAGAGAATGATAGCGAGAGAGGCATAGAGAGTGAGAGAGGCATAGAGAGAGAGAGCGATTGAAAGAGAAAGATTGGCATAGAAAGATAGATGCATAGATAGAGAGAGAAAGAGAGAGAGGCAGAGGAAAAGAGAGAGAGGCTACAGAAAGGGACTACAGAGAGAGAGAGATACAGAGACATTAGCGAGAAGTCCAAAGCACTCTTTTCAGTTCATCCTTCGGTCCGTCTGTCCACTCTGCAAATAGCACTTAGCAGATTTTCTCCCCCAACTCTTTAATCACCCAGCAGAGCGCAGACAAAGGCTTTTACAGGGGTGATTATGAAGGCCAGGGAGAAAAATAGCCGCAGAGATGGATGATAAGGTCCCACACGCATATGCAGTCCCCCCATTACCGCGACAGGGACCCGGGGCCCGTAACGAGGCCCTTACAGCCGGGTGTGCTCCGTCGTCTGCTGCAAACCCACAGTTTCCCCCTGCTCCCCCGACGCAGACCCCCCGCTCCCCTGAAGATAAAAACACACATAGAGGACATTATGTTTGGTAGATGTTTAGTGTTCGTTCCAGGCTCATTAGGAGAACCGTGTTTGCAGGCGATGCCTCGAGGGGGATGTGCAGACAGACACACAGGGCAGGCAGGCGGACAGATAAACAGACAGGATTGTGGATCACTAATAAAAGATAAGCACCAGCACACCATAACAGAGTGTGGTAATTCACACGGCGACTCAGCCAAAAAACAAAAACACCAGTCGAGACACCAGTTCTTGAACCCTAACGGCATCATCCGAGCTCGACCCTGCCACGTCCAAAACACAAAGTGAACGTGTTCCTCCACAGCCCTCGACGGCTGGGCCCGCGCGTCCCTTCAGTTCACTAGCCTCTAAACCCTGTCCACCCCAGTGGGTGTTGCTACAATCTGCTGAGCAATAACGACAAATGGAGATTGATGTTTCACATTTTAGCCGTTGTTTCCGCATGCTGTTGTCTCAGCGTTTCCCCTGGCTCATCCGATTATAGCGGGGCACTCATTGGCATTCATAGCGCACAATAAATACAATTTAATACTCATAAAAAAAGATGGCCGACTTCAGGATATCGTTTTTACAGTTGCAATAACGAAACCACATAACCATCAATACGTTTATATTTGGTGGACAGACTTGCAGCGCACGGGGGTTGGGAGGCTGACAACAATAATCTATTAGGTCTAATATTCCCTTTTAAGTCAAAACTGTATTAAAAGAAAGGCAGAAAAGAGACGAGGGAAGATTCATACAAGCCTGATGGAAAAACACAGATGGAAGAAAAATTTTGCGCGCATGTGTGCCTGCGCGTGTGCGTGCGTGCCTGCTTACCTGCATGCGTGTATGTGACTGCATACCTGAATGTCCGTGTGCGTGACTGTACACAAGTATGTATGTGAGTGTATGTGCGAGTGTACTTGTGCATGTGTGCTTGTGTGTCTGTGCGTGTGTGTGTGTGTGTGTGTGTGTGTGTGTGTGTGTGTGTGTGTGTGTGTGTGTGTGTGTCTGCACACATGCATGTATATGCGTGTGCTCACGGCGTGCACGTGTGCGCAGACCGAGGTGGCTCTTTTGATGTCTTTCAACCCCATAGGGAACGCCGCTCTGTGCAGCACTGCGGCGGCGCTATGGGGAGGAGGGGCCAGCGGGGCTCCGGCTAACCTCAGGCGGTGTCTGACAGCACAGACGGCCCACTGCCAGGCGCCCCTGTCAGAAGAGGGCCCTGACTCTGAGCCCACGCCAGAGGTAAGCAACAGAGACAGGGACGCCTCCAAAAATACACCCCAAACTGTATCGCACTCCCTGTATTCCTACAGCCACGAGGCAGGCTCTCCAGTGTTTGGATGGTTGACACTGGATCCAATTGGGTTTAAAGTTTAGACCGTTGTGTCACCTAGGTAGGCTGTTTTTGCTTTAATGTGATCTCAACTCATTTAATTTTTATCGTGACAAATGATTTATTTGATGCTGTTTATGTCAACCGTGTTATGTGTGGACCACAAGATGAAACCGCTTTCAGTTAATGGGAATCCTTTAATAACTAATTAAACTAGACATGACATGGAAACAAACATGTTTTAGAAAGTGCCTTGAAAGCCCAGTTTTCCTATGTGTGGTAATAATAATGACATGCACAGAGCTCACACAAAGTGCTTTGCCAAAAGGCACTTAAGGTAAAACACATTAGGTAAAATGTCCACAAAGGCCCCCGAGTTCCTATGGTATGATGATACCACCAAGTAACTGGAGAACTGAAGGACTGCCTTCAATGTACATGATGACGACCCAGGTCATCACAGTCCTGCTCCATTACCAGAGTTTAGTCCAACAGACATGCTCATATTTGTAAGCTTTACAAATATTGTTGGCTACATGTCAACAACAACAAACTATTTCAAATTAATTTCAAAGCCAGTCTGGGTAACATTATACATCTTAATGAGCATAGTAATTAGGGATGCTAGCGCTCAAAACATAAAAGTGATGAATATAAAAACGGAATATATATTTGTCGCCAAGTGATCATTTCATCTTGACTGTTTGTAAACAGCATGTCTATTGCGGATATGCAAAGCGTTCTTCATACTCTTCATTTGGCTAAATACTGTTTGGAGGTATTGACATGGGGGTGGCACCAAGCTTCCGATTATTTCAGATCAATGTTTATGGATGGGGATAAAAACAACTTATTTACCCCCAAACGAACAATAAATTACCGTAATTAAAAGAGCAGCCATCTACGTCGTTAATTTGACTGACGGCTCCTAATTAAAAGCCACTTACGACCAAAACGTTCCATTTGTCCTGGAAAGGGTCCGCTTCTGCACGCAGCCGCTCCTCCTCATTCCGCTAAGTGTTGGCGGCGGGGGCGGTAATTCATTGACACGAGACGTGAGACACCGGCCGCACCGAAAAGCGGCCGCCGTCTGACAAACTGCACCACAACCTTTTTACCTCCGCTCTGTAATCACGGCCCTGGACACGGGCCGCGTTCACTTAACCAAATTAAAAGACGACAGAGACGAATCGTGCCGCAATCTGTCGGCCAACGTTGTCGGCCCAAGGAGGAGCGGTCGAAACTGGAGAGGTGGGGTGGATGCAAAATATTTGTATCCACCCGACAACTTTGGCGTAGTTATGCGGCATGCAATCGTCTACGGAAGCGAAGGGAAGGTTTTGTTGCTTGCCGGGGTGTAGTGTTGCTCAGAGCGAGCTTGTAGAAGGAGCTAATCCTTCTCACAGACTGAGACAGCTGCAGAACGAACCAATATGCTGGTACTGTCGGCTAAAAGGGGTGGATTACAGTGAAAAAATAGAAGAAAGGGGAGATTACTGCATCCAGCAGAGGAAACAAGCAGGAGAATAAAGACGGAACAATGTGTCTGAATATTGCGTGATAGCACAATCCCCTGGCAATTTATTCTCTCAGACTGACCCGTAGTTTCAATCCCATAATAACCAAGATTCCCTATCGTTCCCTTTGTCTGTTTGCATGGCTCGGGCAGTTTAATTTAATCAGAGCTTCTGGATGAG
This sequence comes from Trisopterus luscus, assembly GCA_027122455.1. NCBI lineage: Eukaryota > Metazoa > Chordata > Actinopteri > Gadiformes > Gadidae > Trisopterus > Trisopterus luscus. Next base: position 8,069,177 of record JAOPUA010000055.1, read on the forward strand.
TCATTTCTTTTTACCCTTCTCCTCTGACAGTCTTGACCGGTTGTCGGCTGACGGTATTAAAAACAAACACAGCCTTGACGTGTTTGAGGGCCCGCGCAGGGTTTGGCGTTTCTTCGGGGCCATGCTGTGTCAACGCGATAGAGGAGGTGAGAGCTAGTTAGCGTTAGCGGTCCATCTCACAAAACCTCTGGCTGAAGCCCGCCAATCTATTAACGAGAATGTGCGCGTGTTTGTGTGGCGTAGAGAGGGAGTTAGCCGCTAAAGCCAACTCATAAATCAAATAATTACATTGTACGTCTTCAGGGTAGGGGAAAAAGAAGAAAAGAAAACTTTTCCCATTAACAGGCACTCATTAGCCTACTTCCAGAACAAGCAAATGCCCTCCCTTCAGGCCAGTGTCATTTGTATTCCATTATCTGCACAGCCTATCGCAGGTACGCTTCTGCGTTAGATATTTACAGACGCAGGCTTGTGTTTTGACAATGCCAGGCACGGGTGCCCGTGTTCTTCACAAGTGTGCCACTAAGGGCAGTTAGCAATCATTTTGATGTCAATATTTTATGATGTACATCCATTAACCTTGAACTGTCAGAGCGCGAGACAAACGCTCTCTCCTGCCTGCACCTTCAGAGGGCCTCGCCGGGACTAGGAGCCGTCAATCAAAGCTTGGGCTCCCTAGTCACCTTAAAGAAGGTAAAGGTAAGGGTCCGATGTTTTGCCAGCAGACCAACAATGCTGGATCAGGTATCTTTTAATTGTTTTCCTATCCTTCAAATATTTCTCTTACAAAAGTGTTACCGTAAACTGTCTTTTCATTTTTCCCCTTTGATTGTCTTTAAAGATGAAATCTGTGCCTGTGTAAAACCCTCTGAACAGCCTTTGTGCTTCAAGGGTGATCTATAGATAGGCTAGCCTCTCCATCTAGTGTGTGATTCCGTCCATACAGAGTGCACTGAGGGCCCCCTCCCTGGCTGTGGCTGTCTCCATCGCTCACGGCGCCATGGTAACTCAAAGCAAATACAATTAGCGTGCAGGTACCAGGACGTGTCTGTTGCCATTATTATTTTAAATACTACCAACTTCTGTTCACAAGGTACTCTTTCACCCCCCCCCCCCCCCTCCCCGAGGCCGCCGCTCCGGAGAAGTGACTGACATTTGTGCATAATGAAATCACTCAATATAAAAAACACGGTCTGCCCGCGAGACGCTGGGGGCTGAGTGAGCCGAGGCAAGCGTCCCTTCATCCTCCGCCCAGCCGCTCCCCCCCGGAGTGGGAATGAGGGGAGGGAACCACAGGGGGGGGGCTGGTCTCTGGCCGATGGGCACCTGTATTAGGCGGGGTCTGGCGCTCTTCTGTTTTCAAAGACGAGCATCCTGCAGAGACAAAGCCGGGGCCTCCGCTGGGCTGTGTCTGCACAGGAGCTGTGAGCGGTAGGGGATATTCAAGCCCCGTACGACCTGAGAGGAGAGGCAGGCTGGGCTGAGTGTCTCCGGCCACAAAGGGGACTCCTGATTCACCACCATCACTCAGCAGCACACAGTATGCATTACGGGACAGAATACTTGATTTAGTGCTTACTTAATAGTCGTGGTTTGTACAGAGGAAGACCTTCTATGGGAGACGCTCCAGTCGCTTTAGAAATATATAGTACAATATATATAGTAGATAAAACAGTCAAGTTATACAAATTATAACGTTGGGGTTCGTTAAACAACAACAACTTAATGGTAGTCAGTTTTTTTTTCATTTAATTGTATGAGCCTAGTTAAAATAAATGGTGCCATTGTCATCGTGGGTCATGATGCATAATCATATCCTATCAAATAAAAAAAGCGTAGAATAAATAGTTCAACACGGAGTAGAGTTCAACATCTTAGACTCACTTTGCTGAGTATGTCAGAACCGATAATAATATGCATTAATTGCCTTTTTACAGTTCCCAAGGGCTGCTGCCATTTCAGTTAAATGGATAGGCTTCTTTGCAAATGGCCAATGTAGACCAGATATAAAAAGAGACTTTCATCCAGAATTAAAAAAAGTAATTGAAGAGAAACTAAGCGGAGTGATATATGATATGGCCTTTAGCTCTGTCCGATGACATTAAATTTATGTGACCCTTCTTTGATGGACATTGTGCAGCCTAAGGCACCTTAGGCCGAGACACAATATTTCAAAAGTGGTCAAGGTATAGAAAATACAAGCCAAAATATGAACTAATAGGTTGGGGAAATTTAACAAAGAAAGTTCTGAGGAGAAACTCTGGAATGAAAGATGCAATATATTATTGATTCAAAATGAGCTATTATAATTTAGGATAAACCACACAGGGGATATCTCCTGGGTAACAGATTGTCCCAAACGAGTGCCAACTCACTTGGCACTGAATATTTCAACCAATCAGAGCATCAAACAGAAATAGTTAGTGGCTCTGTCTCTTCTATACAATGTTCATGTCCCCGTGGTGCTGAGGTGGGTGCTCTGGTGTGTTCAAACTGAAAGGTGCTCACTGCTCATACAATGGCATGACAATATAACAGAGGACAGAGCATGTGAGTGACGTTACACCAGCCAAATCTTTTTGGCATTAATGTTGGCACAAATAGTTTTCAGTCTGCAAACTGTAGCCATCCCATCGTCTGGGAATCCTTATACTGTTGCTGCTGTTCTACACAATCACATACGTCTGCTGTTTTCTAGTACTAGGTCACTTTTTGTTTTACTTTTTCACTTTAAACTCATTCAGTCTGAAGCCATTCAGGAGCTAAGGTCAGCTACAGTATTTTCATGGCTTTTTTATTCTTCGATAGCAGAATTCTACTTTGCTCTCAGTATCTCCCCACGATATTTCTCCAAGGTCAATATTGACAATGTCAAAATTGGTGGTGTTATTTATTATAGTAAAACTAGCATTTGAGGCTCCCAACATAATGAAAGAAAAATAAGGGTTAGGGTTTGGTTTGCAAATGTGACGCTAGCAAGCCAGCGTCGGTGCTGTTCCACCGCTGGATTCATGGAGGGGATTCACTGCTTTCATTTACCCCAAAAAATATAACCCAAATAGATATAAAGTAACTGACGCTGGCTAAATAACCATCATCATAATCAAACAAACTCTCACCACAATCCAAACTGGAGTGAAAGGCAGCAGTATTGGCTCAGAAAGGTAACCATCAACCTATATGTGACCACAGCGGTTCCCCCTCTGAGGGCTGGGCGGAAGCAGACCTGAGGCGCTGGGTTCGGCGGTGGGGGAGCACAGGAGGCCGCTCCAGATGGCCGATCCCTCAATTGGAGCCCACCAAGCCTCTCCGGAAATGTAAATAGCCATGTCAGATGCCCAATAATTAATATGGATGATTACAGATTTCCCCCCGCATCTCTCCGTGTCTGGCTAGCAGGGCTCAGGGTCCAGGAATGCGCTGCTAATTGGCAGTGAAGGATGCTAACAGGCCGCGGCTCGTCATCCCACCGCTAGCGAGGCTGAGTGGCGCCCATGGCCTCTTGGACTCCAAAATACCCTCCTCGTTCGGCCCGGGGTAAGGCTGGAATACTGATTCTGGCCGGCGCGGGATGGAAATATCGACCTCCCGACGCAACAAGGCCGAGAGGTTCGGGAAATTAGGTCCTCGTCTCTTCTGAGATCTGCCGTTTGAACAAAGACGTATGAATTGATCGGGTACAAAGGAGTAGCTTATTGCCCACTTAACTCGCTCGACACATTCCCATTCAATGGGAGATAAGAAAGTGTTTTAGAGAGGGCACTTTAAAGAAGCACCATATGAATGGTAAACTGAAGTTCAGGCCAGTACATTCAGATGTAATGTTATTAAGTAGAAAACACGGATGAGTTAAGTTGATGTGCAAAGCTTTTGTTGCTGAACCGCATGAAATGAAAAGTGTGTTATTCTGTGTGGCTAATTATAAACAGATCGGTACACATATAATCAAATTCATGAGGACATAATTGGTTCTCCATCGGTCTAGTGCCATAATAGTAGAAATATGTAAGAGCGCAAACTATACACACTTTAAAAGTTCATGAGTTGCCCAACTAGCACGCATCCCTCAAGGTAAAGGCATTAATATCATTTAAATTCTGCGTATTCTCTATTGATCCCTAATTAGAGTCCATCCCTGGTTCGCCCCTCTGGCTTTAATACAGGGTCAGCCACCTCAGGCGTCTACTGCAAGGGCACGTCGAAGCGCACCAAGATAACCGAAACCGAAGACCCCCTCGACTGGGGCCCTTGACCCCCAGCACCCCGACTCACTGAAAAATTCATCATCGCCAACGAGAACACTGGGCTGTACTCGGCTATGACGGGAGGAAAAAGCGACTGGAGCTGCATACTGACAACAGTGCGCTCACCTCCACCCCGAGCACATAGTGAATTTTCGATTTTTCCTTTAGTTAGCAGACACTTTGGTCCAAAGTGACATCAGAAATCGAACAAGCTTCAAAACAATTTAAGTCACCGCAGAAATAAAAACACGAATAGACAAGCTATCTCCTTCCCACAGCTATTGCAAGCTATGGGAAGGAGAAAGTTGTGCGATTTTGTAGGTGTTTTGGTGCAAAAAGGTTACTTCTCAGAGATACTTTTCAGAGATAACACATCTCAACAGTGCCTGTTCTGATTTCAACGCAAGAGCGCGAAACCACTAAGTACAGCTGTCGGTGGTGTAAAGCTTCTGCATCATGCGTTTGGTAGATACACCAGCTAGCTCGGTCGAATCATGACAGTTTAAACCTCACAGGATACACTTACCAGCGTATCACCCCTTCCCGCTTTTACAAAATAAGCTACCGTCCACCAACCTCAACCCCAAGAAATCATTATGATTAAATAAATAAGTAGGCCAACAGAGTTCCTCACTGCATCAGATATGAAAATGAAGCGCGGTACACAGCCCTCAGATTGGATTTCAGACCAATTTTAAATTACAATTGGTTCATTTCAAGTGAGAATGATGAAATGGTCATCTACTCCGTCGCCCTGCATGGCTTAAATTCAAGTTGGTCCATTTTTTTAGAAAAAATATTGTTTGACTTCAATATATTTTTTGCAGCCAACATTTCTTGACCAAAGGCTCGGCCGGCGCTTACTTCAAATTAGGGCACTGAATATGTGCTGCGAAATTCATGAGCAAGCTTAATTTGAAGGTAATAATTATTGTGTTGTCCTCTGCAGTTTACCTACGAGGGTCTTGTTGGGAGTTCTGATCGCCGCAAGTCCTCCCCAGCAAGCACTGCATTTACTCTTAATAAAGCCACTTCCATAAGAAATGATACGCTTGGTTGTATGGCCATGGTAAAAGCCCTAAACAGTGGTAGCTACTGTAGTTGATCAAATAGAAAAACAATAACCAATTGGTCAAATAAAGAAAAGACAACAACAAGAGTGCCATATTCGCAAAACGGATTGGCCCATTGCTTTCTCTAGTTATCAGTATTGCACAAAACATTAATTACTTTCCAAACTGGCATTAACATCATACTTTATGAAGAGTAACACTTTATCCGAGCAGAATGAGTTTGATTCCCATGGAAACTACCCTCATATAGCTCATGATGTACAATATTTTCTGCAGTCGTAAGGAGTTAAAACACTGATATATTGAGAACAACAGGCTATTAATCCTGTCACCATCTGCGCTGGTAAAACATTGCTAAATTGTTGCAGAATTGCAAATTAAAGCTATATAATTTTGGTGCAATAATAACTCATTGTGTAGTCTTCTATGTACAATTATTTAAATGTCTACAGTCTGCAATCAATGCATTTGCCACACCGCCTCCTGCTGTTAACTAGATCAATGAAATACATTCTCCATGCCAGGTCTGTTGACAAAGTGAATGCCAAGCAAACGTTGTTATAAAGGTCAGACCCAGCACAGCTCTTGCCCCTGAAAGCCATTGTATGCTCATTTCTAGATGAATTTCCAAATTGATTCTGGTTGTACAGAAGTGAAAGTAAAAGCCCCAAGCTGTATAGAGAAATACAGATTCAATTAATGTTTCCCACGTTAGGGTATTGTGTATATATCCATCATTTCCCATTGAATGAACAAATTGAATATAAATTAAATAATGCATGTCGGATTTCACAATTAACTACACTTTTTTGCATTAATACCGATTCATTTGTCAGTGGACTTTTAAACTCATTCCACACCAGTGCCTTCAACAGTGTTGGCTTATCTAGTTAGCGCTGTCTCAATACTTTCAATGCCGGAACTCCCAGAGCTTAAAAATGCTGATCACACCACAGCACACTTTCCTACTTCTAATTATGTAGCCGTTCCTTCATAGCACCCTTCTTGCACCTCTGACATGTCTGGTGGAAAGCCTCCTTATTGCCGGTGTAATTTAGTCTCAGTTAATGCTGGGGTTGCAGCCCTCTGCCCTGCCCTTTACAGAACCTGAATGGCAATATCTTGGTCTGACCCTTGCCACCGGAGATCACCAGACAGGGGATTTGTTCCCCTGGATACAGACGCTCACATGGAATGAGCTCCACTGCATTCCCCAGCACATTAACGGCAGAGTCTGCACGGTAACCTCCCTCCAGGTCTGAGGTCAACTACATTGGCAATTTCAACAGACATATCACAATGAAAAGGTCTTTAAGTGTATATGAAAATATACAGTTTTAATGCAAACATTGACTATTAATCTGTGCTTTAGAAGAGGCTTTTTTACAAAGGGACTTCAGGATATTCAAACATAAAGAGCTGATAGGGGGGTCCCCATCTTGCTCCAGGACACCTACAGGTAGGCTGCAGAAATCAGGGATCGAACCGGGAACCTTTCGAACAGCAGGCCGCAACACACCCCTTGCTAGCCGCTAGACCCTCCTGCCCCCCTGCAGCTCAGGCGGAGGTCGGCCATCGACCGGTCTCCCGACCCACTGTGAGAAAGGCGTGTGTCACGGCGAGCGTCTTGCATCAAGCTTGTAGAGCACGCGCGTTCGCTGCACATTATTCCACCACATGGTTCACCCAGCGCTCACAGACCTCTCTGCCTCCCCTTTGGCTGGCTGGCTGGCAGGCACCATACACACTCCGCCAGTCGGCGGCTCCATCTGGGGATGACAGCGCGCAGACAGGTCCCTCTCCATCACACTCCTGGCCTGAAATGAGCTCTCTGTATGGCCGCGTTGGCTCCGGGGGCGAGCAGAGAACCGCCCCGCTAACAAACAGCAACAAATGGCTGCGGACATTATTCACTCTCACGTCTCCACGACGACCCGTGAGTATTTCTCGGGGTAATGAATGGCGGCCGACGATGTTTCTCAGTCCCTTGCGTTCGTGTGTTCCATGAAGGTGAATAAAAGCTGGGCCGTCTGGGTCTAGACTAGCCACAGACTGTATACATACAGAAACAAGTGAATGAAGTGATAATATGTAACTGGTTGTGTAGCATGGAATTGAATGACTTGCTGCAGTTAACTAGACTTGAAAAGATCCCCCCCCCAGCCCTTACCAACCCCTGCATTCACTTCCTCCATGTGCACATGCAGCAGTAAATCAGATGCTGATGTGAGGCCAGCCCTTTTCATGTACTCCATACTGACATAACAACCAGCTGAAGTTCTCCTCAGTAGTGTGAAGAATGACATTGTAGAAATATTATATTATTCAGTGTATTGCAGTTATTGCCCTATCTCAGAAGCCCATTAACAGGAGGGGGGGGGGACGCTGGGCCCTGCGTCAGACTAAATAACTAATTGAAAGGAAATCCTCACATCCACATTTAGAATCAAAAACCCATTGCTGCGGCTGAACTCCGACCCAATTACTGTTGTCGTACGATCAAAGGCCGCAGTGGGACTGCAAGGCTTTTAAGAAATATCCTGATTATGTAGCAAAGTCAAATGTTTACACAATTTAACTAACTTTTAATTGGAGGTAACTTCAGGCAAAGGGCATGTAAATGTAGTACCAGGACAGTAATCGCCACTGTGATGGTGGCCCTGTGCTCTCTCTCTCTCTCTCTCTCTCTCTCTGTCTCTCTCTCTCTCTCTCTCTCTCTATCTCTCTGGTGTCATGGCAATGGAAGATACCGAGTTTAGGTTCGGGGAGATGCTGCTGAGAACGAGAGGACACAATTAGTCGTCCAATCCATTCTCCGGGAAGAAGGCATGCTGGGAAATCAATAGCCTGACTATGCATGAGAACGTCATGTGCTTACATTGAGATCAAAGTATCAATGAGCTAAGCCAAAGCAACAGGGGCTCCATCTACCGACCATCCCTGATCCATAAGTTGATGGGAAGGGCAAGATGGACGAGGAGGTGGGGGCGGTGAAGGCAGACAACAAACACGGGGCAGTTTTAAAACCGTAACGCCATACGTAACCGATGTCCCCCCTCCCCCCTGGAGTCCCACGGACTCACGCTGGCTCCCGTTATGTCCTCTGTAATCAATAACCATGTTGAAATATCCCCCCCGTCATCACTCAGGGGGGGGAGTCCCCCTGGGAGGTCTTTGCATATCTGAATAGTGCCGCAGACATGGGGAGGTGCTGGCGGAGCTAACCCCCTTGGAGCTAACCCCCCCCCATGTAGGCAACGGGCCGCGCAGAGCCGGGTTTGATCCCGGTGCCATGCAGTCACATGCCCCTCTCTCGCTCAGCCCGCTCTCATGCATTCACCGCCGCACCCCTTAAAACAAGCTCATGTTCTCATGAGGGGTGAATCAATGAAACGGCGACACGGGGGTATTTAGACGGAACAGAAATGTCCCGTGGGAGTGTTTGGATTTCCACCCGTCGTTGTGGGGATGAGCCCCGGTGTCAGAGCCCCACCGCGCACAGCGTGAGATGTGTTGCTGTGCCGCGTTGTTATGCAAAAGAGGGACGCAAGACAATATTTATTGTGGTTTTTTTTTTCTTTCAATGACTTCTTTCGAGACAGCTTCTGGCAAAACAAAGGAAGGGAAATGAGAGAGCCATACAAGATTAAAATGGGCACTTTGGAAAGAGCATACAATCAGAGGCGGCGAGGAAGACATTTAAATATTGATGAGTTTCAACAAACACTTTCTCCCTTCCCTCCGTCTGAGGTTATAGGATTGTGATGAACCGGTTTCCCGTATCCTCACGTTGCCTCCCCCGTCGCTCCTTAAACATATTGCGAACATAGGCGCGTGCCCGCGTGCCCGGGCCAACTCCGATACCCTCAACATGGTCGCTGGGTCCTATCAGCCGTTCTGAGTAAACACCGTCCCTGAATCCCGCAGTCTGTAAATGTCCCACTGGAGCGGCGTCGGACATAACAAGAAAGGTGCGTGTGAATATTAAGGCGTGGAAATACGGGCAAATTAAGTCACAGAGGATCCCAGCGCCGGGTTTATTAGGGCGGCGGTGTTCAGCGAGATGAGAGCAAATGGTCTGTCTGCTTTTATTCAATCACACGGGGTACGGGAGGGGCGGCGGGGGG
>JAOPUA010000055.1:8174714-8189262 GCA_027122455.1 Trisopterus luscus
TTCTGTTTCTCCTCCACACCCTGACCCATGCACACACCCACCTCCTACCCCCGCCCCCCTTTCCCCTTCCCCACCTCCCCGCACAGTAGCGGCTCTATGTTGGGACAGCCCTGGCTGGGGCGTGTACCCAGAGCACACCCTTCACGTGACGCGTTCGTTTAGGGGTTGAGGGGGGGGACCTGTCAGGGAGAGGTGAGGCCTGGATGAGTGGGGGGGAAAAAAACGAGAGCGGGGTAAAAAAGAAAAACGACTGAATTGGGCAAAAACGATTTCCTGTCCAGCAAAAAAACGCCAGCTCTGGCCTTTCCCCGCCCACCTGGGGGCCCCCGTGGGATTGTGGGCCCTCATCTGTGTGCAACTGAAGCAGTGGACAGGACCCTGAATGGATGTTTCAACCGTTTTCCCCCAGCACGCAACGACAGATGGGGCGGTCTCACTGAGTCTGTGTTTCTTAAAGGGTCGGTGTGATTTATGTTCCCGGCGTCACAGCGGTTCTGAATAATAAAGCGGTGTCGGGCTCAGCAGGATTTTGCCCTCCCTCGCCATGCAACCCGTGTCATGTCATGACTCGGCAAAAAAAAAAAAACAACGTCCTCATTGGGATACAGACTATTAAGCAGAAATAATGTAGCCAAAAGGAAAACACACTGAACCATTGTTAACTCACGGAGCTCAAGTACCTTTCAGAGTGGGTCATTCTCTGCGACGTTGGTTCCACTTCGATATCCGTTTCTGAAGGCTACTCGACGCAAAACGTGTTTTCCCATGAACTCGTTCACAGAAGGCCAGCGTTATTTGTTCCCAGTCACTGCAATATTTTCCTTGATCAAGTTTGAACCTTTCCCCTTTCTTGTAAATTTGCCTAACAAAGCATTGTTCATGCTGAGTCAGCACGGGCAGACTTGAACCTTGGTGTGTGTGTGTGACCCTTGTTACGAAACAAGGGTCAAAAGGGATGAGTTTACACTGTATAACGTTTCCATGTCAGATTGTTTAAAAGTGCAAAGGAATCGTGTTTCTCCTGAGATACATTCATCACTGTTCCGTGGATCTGCCATGGGCTGCTCTAAGGGACAGGGTTCTGTGAAGTAAAGCTATGGCTTAACTAGAATAACACATGGTTAGTGCATGGGTCACTGCAGCCTAACCCATGTAAAGAGAGGTCTGACTTTGTTTTGCTAGAAGATATAAAAAGTATTTGAGTTTGTAGAGGGAATACCACATGTATGCATGCAATAGATCTGAATAAATCAATTTAAATTCCTATCAAAAGACAGCCCTGGTGGTATCTTTAGGTATATTCGAAGGCCGTACTTAACACTCCAAAAACGCCACATGGGACGTTACCACAATCAAATTGAACTGAGAAATGAGAACATACAAATTAAGTGTTTCCGTAGTCTCTTATTTCAACAGCAATGATTCACACAAAAATAACTATCTGCCAAACAATAAAAATAGATTTTAGCTGAGATAGCTGTCCTCTTTTCATATTCTGGACCATTGCGGTGTGCTGTGCTGGTCATTCAATTTCTTAAAGTAAAAACTCTCTAACAAAAGGAAGAACTGCATAGACGTGCTCTCCTTTCCTTATGCAGTACTTTCTCTTCCTTACAGGAGCCTTAAACTGCTGAGATCAGACACTGACAATTATAATGCTCTGGTGTAAAAAAAGAAAAAGAAAACACATCTCCCAAGGACTGCTCGGTTCCCACGAAGCAACTAAATATGAAGAGAACCTTCATATTTCAAAACATAATGCATCTCATATGCATTTCAACACAACCATGGCTCAGAACCACGAGTGAGCAAACACTGAAGTGAAACCCGCGCGTGTGTGTTTGTGTGTCAGGGCCAAAAGGAAGACCAGGGCTGTGGACGCTGCGAGGACACCGGGCCTGGTGACGTCTGACTGAACCCTGGGCGCTCCCAGACACCGTGGCTGTGACAGCAGCACTTAATGTAGCCGCTCATTAGTCACCAGAGACAGCCAGACTCTCCGGAGGCAGAGGGGAATCTGCTGTGTGCGGGGCAGCCGACAGCGCTCACGGGCGCCGTCCGACCATCAATTCAAGAAGACGGACGTGGAAAAGGCGCCCTGACCACAGGCTTTACCGTTCAGCCTCCAAACAAAAAAGGAACGATTGTTTCCCGTGTCCACGTGGTATGGTGTGTGCATTACGGCCATGGTGTGGGATATGCATTATGCAAGTGTATACAGTCTTCGTTGGTGATTGACTGGGGGGTAGGCTAAGAAAGCACGGCATTTGGGGGGTATGCCTGTATGTGCAGTTTTGTTTGGATTAAGGCTGGGAATCTGCATAGAATGTAGCCGTGAATTTGGCAAAGACCAGCGCTATGAATATTTATAGGGGACACTGAGGCACGCTCGACATTATTCAAGGGGACTCAACAAATCAGGAGGAAGACGCAGTGCTCAAGAGAATTTTTGCACTTTGTAACCCTAAAACAAGAGCCAACTTTCTTTTCTTTCTTGGCCGTGAGACAGTGAGATGAGTGAGGAGAGCGCGACCACCGGGCTGCGGGGGTTCAGACCCGGGTGACCCCTGGCCAGGTAGACGTCTGGAAGCCGGATCACTCAGGAGAGTGCTTTATCCCTTCAGGGGCCGACAGCCCACAAAAATAACTTTCTACTTACCTGCGTCTGGGGGGGCCCTACCTAGGGGCTCGACGAGCAACATCTTTGGTGCTCCTTGTGACCGGTGCTGCACGGTGATTAGTTATGGATCACATCAACGCGCTCACCGGTGTGCACGGCGCAGTTAAAAATGGACGGTTGGTTGAACCTATGCTCATGTTTACATGAGAACGAAAAGGTTAAGCCCAGTAAATCTCAAGATAATAAAGCTATCGACTTTACCAGACAAGAGCACTCACAGTGTATTGGGTGTATATGTTCAACCTATTGTATACAATTCTCATAAATTCTCGTTGAATACAGCATAATTACATGTAATTAGTTTACTCGACACTACCACGCCGTCTTGGGGACAATGCATCCTGAGGAAGCACAAAACAGCTCTTAGTGGTGAGCAGAAATGTGCTCACCCAACAATAATCTCCAACTCTCAAAAAGCCCACCCGCATGAGTGCAACTGTTCAGTGGACCGACATTGTACGCAGTGAGGAGCCCAAACATAAATCATACATACCCAAAACATTAACGGTGGTGGACGCCTGTGTGTTGCCCAGCGGGAACGTCGACACTTTGCATGTGTAGGAGCCGATGTCCGCGAAGCCGACCCCCTCCAGGATGATGGTGGCGTCGTGCACCGAGGGAGACAGGAATGAGACGCGGTTGGCGTACTCCCGGGAGACGGAGATCCCAAATTCGGGGTTGTACACTGCTATTGTGATGGGGCCAGAGCGAAGATGCCGCTCCCAGGAGCTCTGGGTCAGGTTGGAGCCCACCTCTATCCTGCATCCCAGGGTGATGTTCTTCCCCAGCACCGCATTCACTTTGTCGGGCACGATCACCTGGTTAGCGCTCGCGCCTGCGGATAGGGAGAGAAACAGGAAGGAGCTCAGACGGAGGAACGGCGGCCAGCGACCGAATCCAGAATTGGAGTTCGGCGGGGCTCGGGTTACTTCTGAAGTTGTCTTATGGTGACATCACAGACCAAACTTGAGCTCCTCTGGTTTATTTTTTCTTTCAACAGAGATCCAACACATGCAAATGCAGATGAAACAGCTTTACATGGGCCTACTTATTACACATGCAACACATTTTCTGTAGACGGAGGGGAAAAAACGACTGATAGCATTGCAGTGTTCAGAAAGATTTCTTTACAAATCAGGGTTTAGTTTAAAGCGTTTGAGAAAGTAGCACAGTGCCTGAAGAGGAGGTTGTCTTTCTGCGTGAAATGTAAACCCATCTGCAACCAAAAGCCCAGGGGGAAATGAAGAGAACCGTTAAAACAGTTTTTCCGTAGGTATAAAAAAAAAGAAGGCACTTTTCGTTTTTAAACAACACATTTGCCCCCCTACCAAGAACAGCTCTGTGCTTACTTGTGCAGTTCAATCACCCTACAGCTGCCCAGTGTGCCAGAACACAGGCCCGCAGTACAGCCTTCACAGCTCTCCCCAAAGGTTCTCCCTCGCCTTCTAAAAGCCATGAAGCCCCCTCCTTGTGGTGTTCCACTTTCCATCCTAATAAGCAACACACATTCTCCCCGGGACACCCAGACACAGCCTCCGCTAATTATCAGAAGACCTTTTAAAGCAGGATGGGAGGACGAGGGGGGGGGGGCTCGAAAAAGGAAACCTGGAACGAGATTAAACAAAGCGTTCAATTCGAACCGTTCTTTCTGCCTCGTTTTACAAGATCCTTAATCTGAGTCAGTGCCCACCGTGGGTGTATTTAGACATGAAGGAGAAGTGACACAAAACCTGCAACATGGAGGCTTAGGACTTGGCTCTGAGTCCTGGCTGCCGTCGTTGGGCTGAGGCGTTCAGCTTGAATGTAGGACAAAAGGATGAATGTGCTGGGTAATGACGGTCTGCAATGCCCTGGCATAAAAATAAAAGCCTTAAACTAAGATCCATTTGGGAGGCAACCCTCTCCGGCATGTGAATGATTGAGATTTGTGTTCTTAAACACTACATGTAGCTACGACGCTAGCATCACACGAGTGAAATGTTGTACAACAAAATAAACAAACAGCTGAAGAAACAAACGGACAACCGTGGAGATTGATCGCACTATCTCGGAAAGTAAACATCTGAAATCCAAACTGAGATGCATTACAAGTTGTGGTCGAAGTCAAAGCGATCTTTTTTTCCATTCATTCCAGAGAAACAAAAACAGCAGGTTTTTTTTCCTTCTCTGGCCATAGTACAAATGAGTCACTGATGCCTGCATATAGACCCGTGCCTACACATTTACAACATGCTGTGTGGCTATGTGAGCTTTAATATGATTTAACCGATGCATGGGACTCCCAATTAAAACCTGGGGCTTTTTCATTTCAACACCAAAAAAGGGGAAGTGGAAATTTCTAAACGTACTTTCAGTTTAACTTTTCATGAAAAAAAAATGCTCAGGGAAGGTAAGTATATTTGGGAGACATTATATCTCCCTAGTACCTTACCTACTCTCCAATGTGAATGAGGTACTCTGAAGCTTCAACAAAGTGATCCACTGGCTGGTATTTTGGGTCTCTCTGGCGTAAATATGAGTGGTTAGCCACAGCTATGCTAGCTCGGTGAGTGGGAAATATAGCCAAGTAGGCTGAGGCTCCCTGAGCGCCATTCTAGCCCCTGTAATTTTCGTCATATCTCTCACACACACAGTGTGTGTGTGCGTGTGCGTGTGTGTGTGTCACACACACACACTCTTTGGGTTGTTGTCTTGCATGTTCACGTCTCCTCTGGAGATTTCCCAAATGCCCAAATCCCAAAATGTTTTTTCTGTAAGCTTACTTCAATATAATCAAGCTAAATACTACTATGCATAATATGAAACTCATGTTAAAGCTGAAAGGACAAAGCTGGCCCATTTTTCCTATTCCTGACCAAAAACAACAATCTTTTTCCTCCTGCCACTATTGTCTGTCTAGTGACTGGACCGGCTTCATTCACAAAGACTCCCATTGTTGTCTAAAAAACACATTATAACAAGTCACAGAGCTGCATTATTGCTTTGGTCAGCACAACTCTTCCCTGCGATCCCCCAGAGACTTCACCCTTTCCTGGAGCCTTTCAGTGAAGAGTCGGGATGGGGTAAGTTAATGCACATGGTCTGTGGGCTACGGGAACAAGATTGCTTCCTCTGCTGTTGAGGACAAACACGTTTGAGGGAAAAACAAAAACAAAATGAGTCAATGCTCAACTTATTTGTGAGAATGAAATGGTCACAGCACAAAACCTGTGACCATACTGATTTGGAATACGTTTATTTTCACCACAGGCGAGCAATGACAGCGCCTGGTTTGACGGACAATACAAGGGGCAGAACATTGCCATTGTTTGTTGTTCCAGTTAGACTGTTGACAATAACAAACACAATAACGTCATTTTGCTCTGACCCATTAACCTGCATGAATGTCTCTGGCTTACCTAAAAACAAATAAGTCTATCTTTAAGTTGACAGAAAGTTGACGACGACTGCTATTTCTGCTATTTCTATTTCTGCCGTTCACATTCGATCCGGGACATCTTCATTCCACCCTTGAATCCGAGGGCCTTAAAAAAACCCTCTGTTACTACGTGCTTGGCGCTGCATGTGTTGCCCGGCGTTGGCCCAGTCCAAAGGCCTGAGGGGGGGCCCTGGGATTGCTGCAGGTCAGGGTCGAGAAGCCCACGCAGCATGCCCCTGTTCTGGGCCCTTTGAAATGACAGCACAGGTGCTCCCATGCCCACTGAAACAACTTACTACACCTACTACTACTACTACTACTACTACTACTACTACTACTACTGCTGCTGCTGCTGCTGCTAAAGACACCTAGCATACCCGGCCAGCCCTCCGTAATCGGGGATACACTTACAGCTAGGCTAAGCAAATACAAAAATAGGCCGCGGCAGGTTACGGCGAGAGCCCTGCAGGAGCGATACACATAACAGAGTCGTAGGCCGCCGGGGCTTGTGTTGAGGGGCTGCTCACTGACACGCTTGGCATGCGTGACATGGTGCTGATGGGGCCAGACACGTGTCGTCGGCTCGGCTCGTCTTGGGGAACATGCTCCGCATACTCCCACCGCTACCTGATCCACGCTGCGCCCCGACCAACTGCCCAGGACGGTGTGTGTGTGTGTCCGCCTCACCCCCCGCCTGTGAGTCACCTTTCGGACCCCCCTGTTCAAAGCCTAACAAAGAAACCAGACTCTGCCCAAGCTATGTTGTGTTTGCTTTACAGTGGACTTGTAGGCCGGAGCGGAGGGTGAGGGGAAACAGGGTGGTAGGTGGGAGGAAGAGGGGGAGAAAGAGGGGAAGTGCCCGGTGTGGCCTCCACCCTCACCATTAGCGGAGGGGAGACAGATGGTCTCTACGTGGGATACCTACAGCCAGGAGGAAGGGTGGGGAGTTGGCGCAGCTTACCCGGACAGCGAGGTGCACAGCCGGAGCACGGCCACTTATGACACATGGAAATAGTGTCTGAAATACTAAGTGTAAATGGATTTAAAGTAGTGCATAGAATACAGATAGGGTGTGTAGCGTGCTCCCTCTGGGTCTTTAGTAGCATGCTTCAGTTACATTGTGAGACAGTGTATTCATCACTTCACTTCCTCACCACTCCACGCAGGGCCTCCTATGATTAGGAACACACAGGTGTTCCTAATCATAACAAGGAAAAATGTATAAATCCACACCCTGAGCCAAACCATATCTTTTTCCCGATGTTCTAGCCGTTTGTTTCGTAGTATTTATTATCAATACTTTACAATGTACAACAATCACCCCGGGATCAGGTGTCTCTCCAACAGAAGAGAGAGCCGGATGTTCCCAGCTTGCGTTGCGGATCGTTTAGAAGTGGATAGCCCTACATGTTGCACTCTTGCCCTTTCTCCAGGAGAGGTTTCTGTGAAACCCCAGGAAAGAATGACCTCATGGGAGCGATGCGTTTGCCCTTTCAGCAAATGCTTCATATTTGTTTCTCCCCACTGACATCGCTAATTGCCACAAGCTGGGCGGACGACGCAATGGTAAATCAAAACCTTCCTCTTTGCCTAGCGACCGGCTCAAACATTCGAAACGCTGGCCGCGTGACGAGCCAAAATCTCCACCTACCCCGGGCTGACCGAGCCCCCAGGCCCGGCCCTCCCAACTGAACCGTTCTCCTGGAGAGATCCCACAGGAGGCCTAGCTCCATGTCGGAGCGGTCTGGGAAAGGACGGAAACATTTGAGGCCAGAAACCTTCCCGAGCAACAAGGGGGGAGAAAAAATAAAAAATTGGCTTTGCATGACATATAAGAAAGTCGTAGACAAACTTCATGAACTGATTATTGTATCAAGCTGCACCCAGGAACGAGGAGCGAAGACCTCACGGCAGAAGAATGCAGACGAGAGATCGCACTCGAGGCAGTGCGGTCGGGGTCTAGAGAGAGCGGAGACTCAACGCTGAAAGTTGTGATGATCGTGTGATATTCAGCGACACAAAGAAGAAAATACGTAACAATAAGCATGGAGGCAAGATGAGCAGATGTCAGCAAAGGTCTCGCTGGCTTACTTTCGGTTCCATAGGTCATAGGGAAATGAGAGCGTAATACAAATCCATGAATCAGCTGGCTCCATAGCCTAACATAGTACCAGTGAGGTACTGGCTTTACTGGTAGAATCACACACAACGGTTTAACAGTCTAGACTTTGAGTCCAAGAGGAGACATTACATTTCTCCAACTTATAAAACTCTTGTAATTATGTTTTACTAGCATACTTATGATTTGCATTCCATAATTAAAAAGACACCTTAAGCTTGATAATCATATATATTCTAAACAGAAGTGACCAAAATTAGATGTCATTTAAAATTCTTTAGGACGTGTTGAACGAAATTAATTGCACGAACAAACCGCATCTTTAAAAACGGTTCCCTCAAACTCTGTGTGTAACCTCTTGAATGCAATCTAAAAGACCATAAAAAGAGGGAGGGAAAAGAGACAATGCCTATAGTGTATAGCCTTAAGAACCCTAGCATCCCCACCGGAGGAACCCATAATGCTGTTTAAAACAATTTAGAAGGCAATAGTTGCCAAGTGGCCAGTTTATGGCGTGACTTTATCTCTGGGAATATTTGTGCAGTGTGAAGAAAGCCATTAGTCCCGACACCAACTCCAATCAACCCCCTTCCTTCCAAGCATTGTGAGGCTGGAGGGTGCAGGGCTGTTCCAGCCTCGTTAATTCACGGCGGAGACAAACACGGGTTGACAGGCCCCTGAAAGGAGCCGGCCGTGCTCTTTCACATGTCATTCGGCCCACTTGGGAGACCCCTGGCTGACTGCTACCAGGCAGGCCCGTGTGTCCGCGGCCCGTCTCCACAGTTAGGTTTAATTAAAGAGCAGGCTTTAGGGCAACGCACAATCAAGGCAAATCGAATCACTGGTGTTAAAGCGGCGTCGGCAGCAGGTAGCTAACGACTTACCGTGGAGTGCACTCTTGGTGAGCTAGTGTGTGAGGGGACCCTGAACAGCGACAATGTCCACCATTGTGTGCCAAAGCAACACAAACATTCCTGCACTGCCCTGCCGTGTGGGAATTCAGTTATTGTTGGTGCTGCACGCTGTTTCGGAAAATATCTACACATGGTTTATTCTACTGCTTGACATTGTTCAAGAGCAGACAATGTAGGTATTTTATGTAATTATAATTATGCTGTATATAACATTTTGAATATTGTACAGGAGAGCGTTTTTCTCCTTTTTTATGTTACAAAAAGCCTTACATGGAAAGGCTGCTGTTGGGAGTCCCACACAGGGAACTGGACACACCTACCCGCCATGAGAATGAGATGACGGAGCATGTTCTTGTCCACCGTCAGGGTGGTGTGGGGGGGTGGGGGGGGTTATCTCACGACTCAATTAGAGCCTCAGTGCATGAAAGCCCTGACACGGTGCTGTGAAGAGAGGCTGCTGCCTTGTCACCCCGGTGGTGTTGAGATCTGCCCCGGCGAGGAAGGGTATCCCCCGTTGAAGAGTGCTGGCTCATCGTGTCAAATCCTGAAGCCTTGGCTCCCTACTTCTGTGAGGAGGAGGTTTCAGAGGCTGTAAACCGTTCCCTTGGCCCGAGAGCTGACAACCATGAAATCCTGACGGCTGCCGCGCTCTAACACCATAAGCCAGATAACATGAAAAAACTGGATGGCACAAAAGCTACTGACTCTGGGGGGGGACAATGGAATTTTTACGGTTTAATGAATAACTGTTTCATTGATTTAATTGCTACCATTTCCTCACATTAGCCGGTTTGGCTGAGTAAGACCAAGAAGGCATTAACAGCTGTTGTACAGCGCAGGATATCATAATTTTCAAGTTAAATTCATACTGATAATAAAATGTCTACCCAACAGTGGCCCCGATGCCAGCAACAGCCATTGACACTTGCCCCAACAATCACTCCGTAAAAGCAGTTCATCGTAGGTTTACGTTCTACGCACAGAGCACCACCAGCCAACCACATCCTAGCTCTTTAACAGCTGGGTGGAGGCAGAGCAGAGAAATGGGCTTTCCCTCAAACCACTCTCCCTTAAAGTGTAGGCTATTGCCAGTAGTAAAAGATGTCTAAAGAAACACAGCAAGAGCCATACAGAGCCCAGAATCCCCTGAATCAACACCCCACGGACTGGACAGTGCACTTGTTTCTTTCCCACACTACTTGAGGGTGAAAGAAAACAGAAATGTCCAATCAGAAATGTCTTAAACAGAAAAACCCAGACTTCAACTCAATCTTATAGTCGTTCAGACGGAAATAGATTCCAACCTCTGGGGAGTGGGTGGGGCTGACCACAGAGAAGTCTCCTATGCTAATTATAGACTGCAGTTCCCCTGCCTTGGACTAAATGGGCTACTGTACTTTCATTAGCTCGATCTTTCCTAATGTCAACATGGTCCCCCTCTTACCACTAACCCCACTACCAAGACCCCGAGGGAAATTGGATTTGTTTTGCTGGACGATAATTCCCATGATTGTCTCATGTACATTTTCTATATGATGATAATATAGCTGATATAGATATCATCAGCCGCTCAATGTCAAACATTGTTATTATGCTAAACATTCGTGCTGAAGGATGTTGGAATTTCTTTAAAATAACTCATAGTTACCATTAATCTTTAAAGCTGTAAAAATGTGTGTTAAACCCCTTGATAAAGAAAATAAAACAACTTTAGGAGGACATTCTACAACGATGAATAAATATACCTTTCATCCAAAAAAATTACTTCTTTCAAATTAAGTAACCAGATGACCAACATTGTGTGTTAATATCACTAAACAATACTATGCTGCCTTCATTGTGAAACCCTAATCCCATCCTAAAATAACTAGTATGGAGGGAAATGCCAAGGCTGCATGACAATTAAAAACACTTGACAAGTCTTACTGCTCATTGCAGCTTACACCACTTCCCAGCCACAGAGGAAGTCAAACCAGCACAAACAAAAACAAAGCCTCTGAACTGTGTGTACTCCAGGCAGCGGCCCATAAAAACAGGAGTTTGGTCAGGCTGGCGTTTCACAGTCCATTGTGCTGGTCAGAGAGAGTTTACTTTCTCGCCACTCCCAGTTCAACTGGGGCTCGACCTCTCCCAGTTCCTGCAAGTATTGTTGATCTGGGGTCAACACCCCCACATTGACGAGAGGAATTCGAACCAACATCTTTGTCATGTGGCGTATGTATGCGTCCATAGGACTTTTGTGACTTTAGCAGTTTACATACCCTCAATACCAAAACCCTTCTCCCTTTAACGGTACAGTATGGAGTGACTTAGAACAGAACAGGGAAAGAACAATAAAGTTCAGTAAACACTAAGCAGGTGTCACATCACATATATTCAACATACTGATATTCAACATACTCAACTCTCTCATCAAGAGACGGGTTGTTTGTGTTTGAAAGGGTGCATGATGTATTCATCATGAATCTCTGAATAGATGCATGCAATATGTTTACTGTGAAATAAAGAGTTATATTTGCTCTTGATTAGATGTAGAATGAGTTCAGGATAAAACAGTCAACATCACTAAATATGACCCTTATTTGGTGATTCTAGTTATCAAACATAATATTCAATATAAAGTCCTATAATGTATTATTATCATAATCGAATGGCTCCGGCCATACCGCTGTATGTACATTCTTCAAATGGACTAGTGCCCCCACCCTTTGTCCAATGTAATCCAATGTAATCCAATCGTCCAAAATGAAATATTACAACTGTATTTTACGCTTTAAATAGTCCAAGCCACTTATTTTGTTATGATCCCTTTCACAATCCAAGCAGACGCAAAAATAGATTCAACTGCAAACTCACTGCAATGTTTGGTCGTTGACCGGCTCTCCACAGTGCAATGAGGAACAGCTCTTTAGACCACGTTCTGAATGTAACCCCGTTCTCAACAGATACAAGCCCAGGAACCTCAGCACCAGCAATGAAAAGTTGTTGACTTATAGAGTAGTACGTATCCTCAACACCTGTATATTCTTTTACATTTAGGCTTCTATCCAAAGCAACTTACAACGATTCACACACACACATTCACACACACGAACAGTGGAGTCACCAAGCAGGGCGACAGTAGGGAGTAGTTAGGGTAAGGCGTCTCACTCAGTGACATCTGGGGATCGAACTTATGTGTGTTGGAGTGGGCAGCGGTAGGAACAGGGATAGCTAATTTGGCAGAGGTCCAGCCTTGATGTGGAACATACCTAATAAAGCCACTGCTGCGGTATATATTTGAAGTACAAGGCAGGGTCACAGAAAAGCAAACAGGCCATTTCATAATATCCAATGGGGATTACGGTCTGTTTGTTTGCTCTGGTTATAGTATAGAATCATTTCTCACAACATTGCAAGACAATGATTATTCATCCCAAAAAATGTGATAATTCCCTGTGTAATTCCTAAATGTATTAATCAGAGTCAACAGCGAGTGCATGGGAGTGCAGTTTAATTTCAATATTATTGAGGCTTCAGTAGGGCCATTGACTGACGAGCAATAGGCTATATTATGGAACAACTTACTCAACTTAAAGGTATACAGCACAAAATTATTATTAGCAACACTATTGATATGCTGAGGTGACCCATCGATAAGACTACAGCATGTGAAATCCTCATTAGCCCATGACTCTAAACTGCATCGACAATAATGTTGGCTGCTTCTTAGTTACAACTGCATCCTTCAGACACACCTTTTTAGATTCTCAAGTTGGCCTTCAAGTGCTGCAGACCATGAAAAGGTAATAAGAAGGAAACCTGATTTCTTGTGCTGCCTTCTTTCCACACGTTGGGGCTGTCACACTGTAGCAATGCAGTATAACATCCTGCATTGCTACAGTGATGTTATGTTGTTGCCCATAGGCAGCCATACTACAGTCAATACTATATATAGTACAGACCATAAGACTGATATCAAGTGAGACTTACTTTGGTTGGGACTTACTTCAACCCAAGAAAAATGACTCCAGCTCCCAATATCTCATCTTTTAAAAAGGGTATAAAGCGGAGATGCCACATTAAAAAGGTTTCCAATGTTATAAGAAATGTTTACTGGGGTAAAGCTTCAAGTCAAACTGGGTGTTCTTGAGAACGCACTAACCGGCTTCCCTTATTGTCTAGAGACAGTACATAGCAGAACAGAGAGGGGCTTGTTGTGTGTCTAGCAGTTGGCTGGAAATGGGCACAAAAAGCCAGGACTGCAGGTCAGCTGTTAGCCTTAACAGACACAGCTGCAACACTATTATGCTAATAGATGTTAATAGGTGTATGTGTAAGCCTTTGTATCTTGTATGTGTGTGGGGATCACCACACAGACTTTATGGGCACTGTTGGCTGTGTGTGTGCGTACGGAATGAGTGCGTGTGTCTGTAACACTAGTAGCATCACGGCTGTCAGCTTGTCCAAAACACACCCCACCAGGCACGGGTCGACGTACGTGGTTAAACAAGGCTTCTTCACCTGTTAGTGTGTGTGTGTGTGTGTGTGTGTGTGTGTGTGTGTGTGTGTGTGTGTGTGTGTGTGTGTGTGTGTCATATAGGCCTGGTGCCACTCAACAGTGTCTTAACGTGCGCTTTTAAAATCATTGATGCAATATGATCCACGTTTACAGTGGAAAAGAACCAGCATTAATCTGGCAAATAAACTGGTGTTAAAGGGCTTTTATCTGTTCTTTCACCCTAGGAGTTAGCCACACAAATATCTGGAAGCTATTTCTACCTACCAGTTTCGCCTATGACTCAACTTCTCAAAGATTTCTTTTCCCGACACAAATGGGTGCAATTACTCCCTTTTTTATGCAAAATCCAACACAGGAGGTTAATATTTTTGTTACCAAAAGAGGTTACATTCAGCGGTTGAAAAAAAGAAAAGCGATCCACAACCGCCCACCAACTGAAGCAAACCGTTACAATCGACATTGTGACACAGTTAGAAACAGGCTAGTTCACTATTGGAAGTCATTAATGGACCATTAGCGCTGTATCCGTTCTGAAGGAGATGCAGCGCTCAGTAAAATCGACAAATGGTACAAGCACCACAAAACACTCAAGTGGTTTTTAAAAAGTTTTCCATTTGTTTATGTACAATCCCAGTTAGAGAAGAGGTGTGACTGCCTACCATACTAGTCTCTGATGTGGTGGGGGGGGGGTCATCAAACTATAATGGACCACCACGGAGCATCTTTCCCGCCTCTCACAGTCACATCTGTCCAGGGGTGGTGGATGCAGGGTGTGGCTGAGCAGGCATAGGGTGGAGTCTTAAACCAACACAGCCTTTGTGGTCACAGCCGGCGTGTACCCCGCTCCCCAGCGCGCAGACAGACACCATGTCCCACAGTAAAGCAAAACGCTCATCTGCTGATGGTCGCCGCTCCA
>JAOPUA010000055.1:8276171-8287909 GCA_027122455.1 Trisopterus luscus
GTGAGTGAGTGAGTGAGTGAGTGAGTGAGTATGTGTGTGTGTAACAGTGGTCTGTGTGTCTAACTGTGTGTTGCTATGTGTGTGTGTGTGTGTGACTACAGCTGCACCTGTGGGTGACCCAGCATGGCACCGACACCCTGCCTCTGGAGGAGGAGCACTGCACGGTGGTGGAGGTGACGGAGGAGGAGGTCCAGAACAGCATCCGCCTCATCCCCAGCCTCTCCGCCGTGGTGAGCAGCTCCCCACCATGTGTATACTAGCTCAATGTTAAAGGGGACATACACCACCAGGAGTGAGTGGGACGGCTAATCACACTCAAACCTGGTGGTATAATAATGTCACCTTTAAATAGGACCTACAGTAGTAGTGACTGTCTGTAGAGATGGCTCCCCTGTGGCTCCTGTGATACGGGGGGCTTCATGGGGTCTGTCCCGCTCGGTTCCTCGGCAGATCCTGGTGAAGTCCATGCTGAGGAAGCGCTCCTTCAGCAACCCCTTCGACAACCCCAGGAGCCGGGCCGAGCGCTCCATGTCGGCCCCTGGTGGCCTGCTGACGTGAGTGCACCTCTGTTAACATTAACATGAACATTAACTAACAGCCTGAGTGTTTTACTGTCTGATCCCCACGAGGCCTGGAGTTAGAGCGGAGCTCCCACAGATAAGAGCGCTTAGCTCCGTCCTCTAGCGACGAGCTAAACGTTAGCCCCCAAGGCTGTGCCAATGCTCTGCTCTACTGCTGTGTTATCCATTAGAGAGTCCTGCATAGAGACGGGGGCGGGGGGGGGGGCTCTGGCACAAGTAATTACACCTCCACAACAGAGCTGTGCAGATCCTCCTCCCCACACACACATACACACACACGCACACACACACGCACACACACACACACACACACGCGCACACACACACACACACACACACACACACACCCACAGACACCAAGGCAGTGATTAACTCCCGACATAATGGAATGATAAAACTAAGAGGAAGAGGAACCTTTTCCTCCTTCCCTGGTGTATGATCACCAGACTCAACACACTCATGTGTGTTATTGATACGTGCCGCTGGACTCACAGACGTGCAGCGGCCGGCATGGACGCTGGCACCGACCTCTCTCTTGTCCTCTCTTTGTGTTGTGTCTCCACCTCAGGGGCTCCTGGGGTCTGCTGGGCTCGTCGACGCATGTCCACCCGTCGCTGATGTGAGTACGCGTGTGGGAGTCACTCACTGTATCCCACAGCCCTTCACTGCTGTGACCACCCCATCTGAGGAGCTGTGTATGTGTGTGTGTGTGTGTCAGTCATCACAACTTGTGTATCGTTGCGCACACACACACACACACACAAACACCACAAATGCCACAGGCAGCGGAAAGACGCTTATTATTATTTGTACAGTTGAAGCAGTGCATTGTGGGAAAGAAGAAGAAGAAGAAATGTGAATGTAGTTGCACAACCCCTGTTCAATCCAAACCTCTTTTAATGGCCTCTTTTCTGCAAACAAAGATATGCACAGCCTCGTTAAGACGTAGCTGAACCAATGAAGGTGAACACAGCCTCGTTAAGACGTAGCTGAACCAATGAGGGTGAGGACCTTCACACGTGATGTAATGAGGGTCTGTGTGGTCCACAGGAGGGGCAGCTACGTCATTAAGACGTAGCTGAACCAATGAGGGTGAACACAGCCTCGTTCTGAACCAATGAGGGCGAACACAGCCTCGTTAAGACGTAGCTGAACCAATGAGGGTGAACACAGCCTCGTTAAGACATAGCTGAACCAATGAGGGTGAACACAGCCTCGTTAAGACGTAGCTGAACCAATGAGGGCGAACACAGCCTCGTTAAGACGTAGCTGAACCAATGAGGGCGAGGACCTTCACACGTGATGTAATGAGGGTGTGTGTGGTCCACAGGAGGGGCAGCATCGACGGGGAGCTGGAGGACCTCTACGAGGACGACGCCATCACCGAGTCCAGCTAGACCTCCACATCTTCTGTCTGAGTACACTGCTCTCTCCCTTAATCCCCTCTCTCTCTTCTCTGTGAGCACACCTCTCTCTCCCTTCATCACCTCTCTCTTCTCTCTGAGTACCCCTCTCTCTCCCTTCCTCCCTCTCTCTCCCTTTCCTCTGAGTACACCTCTCTCTCCCTTCCTCCCTCTCTCTCTCTTTCCTCTGAGTACCCCTCTCTCTCCCTTCCTCCCTCTCTCTTTCCTCCGAGTATACCTCTCTCTCCCTTCCTCCCTCTCTCTCTCTTTCCTCTGAGTACCCCTCTCTCTCCCTTCCTCCCTCTCTCTCTCTTTCCTAAGATAAACATTTGCTTAGGCCCTTGTTATTGTTTGGTTTTGATAATGCGCCTCCACAGTATGATTGTGACGAAGGAGGATTAAAAAATCATCGAGATCCTAAAGTACTTATATTATTGTTATGGAGGGATCTTAAGAGGTGGCAGTTGGTATCATTGATTACATACACGCTGATTGGTGAATTGTTCCTTTTTTTTTTAAATGTGTAGTCATTGATACTGAATAGTTTTTCAAATGTAAATATCAATATAATATAATATATATATATTTTTTTCATGTATCAATTAGTTGATGATGGTTGATTACTGGACCAAAGTCAATGAACAATGTGCGCCATCAGGGCTTTTGTCAAACGTGTACCACAAGGGGGCAGCACAGGTGGTGGATGCTTTATTCTGTCTTTGCGCTGTCTTCGTTATCGTCACTGATTCGCCCAAATTCATTATTTGAATTGGGATAATTTCAGTCTCAAAGTTAACCACCCAGTGTTATATGAAGTACACAAAAATAATCGGAAAAGGCAAACAATCCAACTCCTGTTAGGAGTACAACATTTTTACAACTGCGTGTTATTTGTGTTGCCGCTAGATGGCGGCAGGGATGCCGAGCCAAAGCCAGCAAATACCTCTCTCCATATCCAGAGACTTGATTCCTGAAAAGCCCGTATCCACCCCCAGATAAATGATCTTGGTCAGAGATAAATACATAACGTCAACCAAACTAGTGTTCAATGCTGACTCTCTTTTCATGAAACAAAAAAGTCAGTTGTGTGAATATTTCTATATCCCTTAATTATTTGCCCAATTTTCTAACCTTTCTTTCAATGCCCTTGATATATTTCTGGCTGCATAAGTAGGGCTGTACATAGCTGTATTTTATGGGGATGAGGGGAGGGGAGGCAGGGAGGGAGGGAAGAGGATGGGCGGGCGGCGGCGGGGGGCGGGGGGGGCTGCATGATGCAGCAAAAAGAAAGCTGGACTACAGTAAGGAGGAGGAGAAACAGGAGTGCAGCAGCAACAGTCTTTGAGGCTGACGCTGATCAGCCCATCGGTCCGTCAGACCTGCCTTTTGGAGGCAGCAGATAGTAGCCGACACACGTCGTGTTGAGCTATAAGCTTAGGAGTGAGCTGACATCACTTTGCAATAATACAATTACTTACGGTCCAAATACCATGTGATGTTGGGCTGCCTTGGCTTTCACAGTAGGAAGTGTAATCAGACGAGACTGTCCGTTATGTTGGGTTACCCATGGGGAAAACAAGGGTTGATTTCAAGTTTAAATGGATATTGGCAGCTTAATATATCGTTTATGTGAATTAGACCTTGTTGATGCTGTGTGTTTTTTACGTTGTGATGCCATTAATAAACGACACACATGTTCAACTGAACAAGTTCTTTGAATACACACTTGCAATACAAAACTGTCTTGTGAGTTGTTTTAATCTTGCACAGGCTACATACTATGAGTGACACAAAGACGGAGAAATGGACGCCTCAAATATGTCTTTATAGACATGGAAATGACATGAAACGAAGCTACAAGTGTGTGTGTTCACATTCTTCTATTGCTATAGTGTATGGATTTCTGTGGAAACAGTTGCCATGCAACAGGGCAACTGAGCTCTGTTGGAGAATAGGAGGCCACTGCTGATGACCGCTCTCTAACCTGATTCAGATTATAGGAGCTTATATTATCTCTACCTCTTAATATAACATTATATTTTATTACTTATATATATAAAATAAATAAAAATGTATATTCCCGAAACCCACTTCTCATGAATAATGCAATTCACAGGACAGTAATGTGAGATATGTATAATTGCATATATAACTATCTTAAACTATACAGTTATTAAAGTATTATCTCATTCAAAGTAATCTACAAAGCAATATCAAGGAGCCGTTTCCGTGCCATGGATTTTAAATAAAATAAGAAAATAATAGCATTTAAAAACCATATCCACATGAACCCCCTTCCCCTGGTCTCACAGTGGATACCTCCATGGTTGCCCGCCTACCCAGCCCTCTCCCTGCCCTCTCCCTGCCCTCTCCCCTGGTTGAGGCACTCTCACGATGCGGGGGTTTTCCCAGCAGTGGCGTACGTGTAATGAGCTGCACTCGCAGACGCTAGGAGGTGTAATATGGCCGTCAGCCACTTGGCGTGACTGATGCGTGTCAATTTGAGATGAAGCGTAAGGTTTTTGAAAATGTGTGAATGTGGGTTGACAGTTTAATTAGTCTGAGAAGAGAGGGATTGGGATTCAGGCTGTTGTAAATATGTTTTTGATTTGTGTCAATTATTGATTTGTTATCAAACTCTATTGCATGACTTGCATTTTTCTTGGGCCTTTTATTGAACAGATTAATCAGTCTATCTCTTAAACAAAATAAGGCACTATTCTTATTGTTTGTGTGTCTACACAATAAGAATAACGGCCTTGTGCTTAGTGCCTGCCCAGAGCAGCTGGCCCGGGTGTTTCCGGACACTTTCAATTTGTCCCTGGCCCGGCCAGTGGTGCCCATTAGTTTTAAAACCACCATCATGGAACCACTCCACTGCTACGCCCATTAACGACTTCCATCCGGTCGCACTCTCCCCCAATCATCGCCAAGGGCTTCCCGATCATCAGTTCACACCTAACACGTCGACCTGCCACATTGGACCTGGTCCAGGGGATACGCCATCCCCCCGGCTCCTCACTCAACCCCGACCCACCTGGACAGGGCAGAACTTGTACGTCAGAATGCTGTTAACTCAATTCAGTTCAGCGTTTGACACTGAGATCCCCTCCTGATCTCCTAGCTCAGCCAGCCTGGTACCAGCACCTCCCTTTGCACCTGGACCCCGGGCTTTCTGACTCACCAGACCGCAGTTGTTGAGTCAGACAAACCTTCCACTCCTCCGCTATCACCCTGAACACCGGCGTGCCACAAGGCAGCGTGCTGAGCCCTCCTCTGGTCTCCCTGTTCACCCATGTTGACCGCGTTCCTGTTCATGACCCGAATGAGACGGCGGTGGGAGGTCTTACCAGAGGTGGCATAGTGACGGCCTTCTGGGATGAGGTTCACACCTGGCTGCGTGGTGTGCACAACGCCATCTGGGGATTAACTCCATGAAGACCAGGAACTCATCATGGACAACAGGCTGGGTATGAAGCCAATCACACACCCCTGCAACACCCATCTGCAATCTGCATGTGTCAAGCATCAGATTCCCTCATGCATCCACATCTCTGATGATCTCACCTGGTCCCAAAACTCATCAAACGATCGATCAATCAATCGTAAAAAATGGTGCAACCACGCCGCTACAATCGTCATATCTGCCGGCTCTGATTATTAATACTTATTGGATTATTTTAGCAGTCAAAGTGAATGTAGCAGTCAGAACTCTTCACCTCTGCATACCTTTTCTGCCGCCACTGCACATGGTAGTACTTGTAACTGAAGTTGCAAGATTGCATCACAGATATTGTTGCTTTGGTCATCAGGTCTCATTTGTACACTATAACAGGTGTCTTCACCTTTTCCTCATTTGAGCTAAAGGAAGATTTGTTTACTTCTCCTGCCTTTACATCCATCCATTTTACAATATTGGAAGGAGGGTAGTGAAGGGTTTGAATATATTGGTTTAAAGAGTAAAGGTAAAGAGAAAGGAATGCCCCTGAAGCAGTCTTCATTGACCATTGACCACCTTGATGCACACCTTGGTTAGCTGTGTTTTTTAGTTGCTGTATGCAGTTGTCATAAATGCCATGGAGTCTGATATTGTTAGTCAATGATTCTGGAGCTTCTGAACTGGAATGGCTTAAAATAACTTTGAGGGTGATGTAACTGGTGTAAAAGCAGGTGTTAGAGACGTTTTAATTATAGAATCCCTATTATAACTTCTGTCATCCCCACTCTTTAGAAGATTCACATAATCTGATGCAAAGAATGGAAACACGGCTTGACAAACATGTTTGATTAACTCTATTTATATACATTTACAGGCTGAATGTATGGATGAAACTCATCCTTAAATAGGTTCAAAGAATATGAACTTTTACTGATAATCAGATGCAATGTCTACTCAATTCTTTGGGACAAGTTGCTCCTAAAATAGCTCCTTCAAAAACCATCTGCTGAACATGGTGGTGCTTTGGATAAATAATACAAAGTCTAAATGCAGGAATGAATTATTGAGTAGGCAGCAGTCTTCCATAACATTTATACTTTACACTGAGAAGTACACAACTCATTGCATTGCTGAGTTTTGGTGGTTGCACAGATCATGTCCTATACAAACATCAAGAAAGCGTGGCTGTGTTATGTGTGGGGTTGAATGTGTCCTCATGACCTGCAGAGGTAAATCCTTATCCCCGGCCAGGACTGTTGCCCTGGTCCGGGATGGCTCTCTATGCAGAACCATATCTCTTCAGTGGCCCGTCTGTCACATTGATGTCTGTCATCGACTCACTGTCTACTCAAAGGCTGCAAGAAGCCCTATTTATAGGATAGACTCAGCTCTGTTCTCACTGGTGACAAGGGTCCTCTTTCACAGTTCTCACTCTCTTTCTCCCCCTCTCTCTCTCTCTCTCTCTCTCTCCCGTCTTTTTTCTCTCTCTCGTTCCGTTTCACCCATTTATTCATCTCATTCTCTCCTCTCTGTCTTTCCCTCTCTCTGTCTCAATCTCCCCTCTTTGTGTCTCTCTCACCATAGTAAATCTCTTACTGACTGCTGTCATTCCACATGCAATCACACACTGCATGCAAGTCCCACACTGCCAGCCTGGACCACCCAGTGTGTCCATGACTCACATACAACCCAGGAGCCAGCTAGGTTTAAAGGACTTGTGGGCCAGACGTTTGCTGTCAACAAACAGACATTGATCGACTGCTACAAAGCTCTTGTCTTGCTAGAATGGCTTTGATAAAGCATTGGCATCACATGTTGTGCTGCATGCAGGGACTACTGCTGGGATGTGGTAAATCAGGTGGATAATGTATACTGTAATGTTTACAGTTATAAACCAGGGTGAGCATTCAGAAATGCATTTATCTCTGTTTCTCGCCTTTCTCTCTGTCTCTATATATTTATCTTTCTTGCTATCTCTGTCCATCTATATCGCTCTGTCAGTTTTTAACTTTCTCTGCCTCTCTCTCCTCTCGCTGTCTCTATTGTTGTTTCTTTCTCTGTCTCTCTGTCTCTCTCCTCTCTCTATCTCTACTTCTCTGTCTTTCTCTGTCTTTCCTAAGCTCTGTCTGATAATATCATTCTCCGTCTTTCACTGTCTCTCTCTCCTCCCTCTGTCTCTATCGCTGGTTTTTATCGTCATGGTGGCAGTGCCGTGAGCCAATAAATATCACGGTATTATTAATCATTAGTATGCTGTTGGAGCAGCTAGCTATGGCGTTAATACCTTCACTGAGAAACTCCCTCATGGTTGGAGAGTCTCAGCGCAGGATGAATGTGAGACGAATGCTGTATGTGTACTTGCAGCAGTGATGTGAATATTCCTATGGGCAATGACCCACAGATAAAACGGCAGCGGCGTCTCCATGAGCTGAGCCCCAGGGAGTGCCTTGACTATGGGTCGAGTTCATACCAATACTCTCCTCACCACAGTGCCAGCCACCTTCAGACCACATCGCCTCTGGTTCTGATCAACAAAATGGTAGATTGTTGCTCTAATTTAGCAAGCCATGCTAATAAACATCATTTTCAGTTGGAAGTATATCATAATTCATCATTGAATTTCATAAGATTTGCACCAATTCATTATTAAATGTTTACAATTATAATAAAGGTAGAACCCCAATTTTGCCCACATCTATAGTTTAGTACCTAACAAAATAAATATTAAAATAGTGATAAAAACGTAAACGTAAAGAAATCCTGGCGGGGCATTTCAGCACATGGTGGGGGAGGTGTCATGGCTATACATCCTGACGGCTCCTGTGCAGCGTGAGCAGTCTTCCTACAGGATGCGATAGGTGTCTGAGCAGCAGCAGTGCAGCAAGGAGCCTGGCTTATAGCAGGAGACTTTTTATAGCCCTAGCAACAGCAATTGGATTGGTTCCTTCTGAAGGGGGAGGCCTGCCAGCTATTGGCTGGCAAGCTGCAGCGTTCAAAGCAGAGAAATTCATCTGATGAACGGTTGAGCGCTGCAGCAGGAGACTGC
The DNA here is from genome assembly GCA_027122455.1 of Trisopterus luscus. Classification (NCBI taxonomy): domain Eukaryota; kingdom Metazoa; phylum Chordata; class Actinopteri; order Gadiformes; family Gadidae; genus Trisopterus; species Trisopterus luscus. The sequence continues at coordinate 8,284,641 of JAOPUA010000055.1, forward strand.
GGGCCAGGCAGAAGCCGTGGCAGGCTGGCACCCGAAGAGGTTAAAGGATTTGGGTTGTCCATTGTGGAACATAAGACAGGCGATTAGCTGTGGTCCTACTCTGTGGTGGTTGACATTGTTAATGCTGAACTATTTGAACAATTGGTAAAACATGCTTCAGTATTTAAGTAGATGCACTCTGCTGATATATTGTCCTCCAGTATTATTATAATATTGTTGTGTGCTCCGTGATTCCAATTTTGCTTCCAAATTAATTATTTGCTCCCCATTGCATTTGCCAAATGAGAAAAAATATGCCCTGGCATAGTTTTTTCTATGATAATGATAATACAAGGAAAAATCCAAAATAAAGCATAAAACTGTTAAACAAATAGCTTTAATGGGCAACAGAAGACAGCCAAATCTGCTTTGAGCACAGGATGCATCCATTTAATTTTTCTGTTGTTCCTCCATACAGTTTTAGGCCTACTGGTTTGACCAACACTGAAGTTACTTTAAAATTTGTTTTCTAAACATGATATTGGGTGGAGGTTGTTTTGTCATTGTAATATTGATGTTTTACTAAGGTTGGCCTATGCATAGTTAAAATCAAAAATATATGTTGTGGAAAACATAAAAACAAAACATTTTTTAACAAGGATATATTCTTATCAGTGAAGGAAATACTCTCGACAAAGTGTTCAAAAATATATTTGAGAAAGTGAGTAATTCTGGCTAGATCTTATAGCAAACCAGAATAGCATTCGATTCAAGATTTTAAGCTAGTGTCGTTCGATGGAAGCTAGTGCTATTGCGAAGACTTAAACTTAAACATCTACGTTCCCTCAACATCTAAACATCACATCTATATTTTAAATATATAACATAAAATAACTATGGATCACGCTGTGAGGTAATGGTGACCAATATTAGCCAACAGTGAATTGTGAATGAAATTGTTACTAAAACCTGTAAGGCTCTTGGTTTACTTTCGCTTTAATATTTCTTGGTCTCTCTTTTAAGTTATGCCATTTCGAAGTATAATTATTTAGTGTACCTTTCACCGACATCCACATAACATGTAAATCTAATAACCTATTGAACTAGCAGCATTGTCAGGAGAAACCATTTCAGCAGCTTCCTTCGGCCATGGTAAGCAGTTTCCTAACGTAAAACGATTGGTTTCAAACATATGTTTTCACATTTGGGTATTGTATATAAATATATAATACTGGCACAAACCATTAAAAGCACAAACTGTACTTGAGGCACAACAAAACAGAAGGCTAAAGCATTTTTTTTTTTATCCCAAAAGGTTTTCAATGAAAGCAAAGTTTACCATTGGGTGACATTACAACAACTCACTAGACACCAGAACATGGTGCATTAATCATTTTGTCATATTGTTTTTTATTTTCATAGCTGTACTTTAGGTTCTTGTGCAACTGCTACATAAGGACACATTCAAGATATTTTGCCACTCAACAGCTGAAATGTATAAAAACAATACAAATGTTAAATAAAATCTAACAAAAAATATGGTCCATGATTTGAATTCATTAGTGGAAGATAGATTTGGAAACGTTACGATTAGTAAAACTGAAAAGCATGATGAAATAAAGTACTTAAATACGGTTTTAATGGACCAAAAGATCATATTTCAAATCTGACAAACACCAGCAGATGAGATTAAGTGATCACTGGTGTGATTTTCTCTATTCTATTAATTTTTTTTATCTTTAATAAATTAAATACACATATTGCATGTCACTATAGCAACTCCCATTACAGGTCAATTTTTACGATCACCATTTTGGTATAGCAAATCAAAACCATAACGGAAAAAACGAATCCAACATAAATAGAAATCAACATCAGACAAAGCCTGTTTTCTCAATCATAGGAATACTTAACACCCACAGTATAATTTAATAAAGTCAAGCTACTGGATATAAATACATCACCAGCATGCACAATATTGAATAGTCGATATTATTGTTGTTATCATCTTACACTGAATAAACAGTATAGTAGGCAAGTGCATTTAATAAAACAAACACAGAAGTAAACCACAAACTCTGAAGCTGCTTTAAGTCATTTTTTCTGTCTTATATGGTTAAGTCTCTGCCTTGAGCAATCTTTACCTCCAAACTAATGGATGGTTCCAGCGACCTAGTTGTCATAGATAGGACGGATGTAATTTGAAATGCCAAAAATTGCCAAAGATAGCAACAGGGAATATTTAATAATATGTCTTCAATATAATTTCATCCAATTTAGAAATGACATGGTCAATTCGGGCCAGATTAAAAACCTAAACTCTGGTTCGGATGATCAAATTCAATACCGAAGGCTCGCATGGTCCTGTTCTCCTTCAGTCCAGCGCTGGAACCAACGCAAACTTTTTTTTTTTGAGGCATTCTCATTCAAGCTTTTTTTTTATATTCATGTTTAACTCTCAAATGTCTCGTATGCATCTCTGTCACGCAAAATCCTAACTAAGCAGCTTATCTCCGCAGAACCAGACCAGTTCCTATTTGCCAGTGTGAGGCTGCCATTTCAATCCAACATCGACCACTTCAGGCTGATTGACTGACATGTCAGTGGTTTTGGCAAAGATGTCAAAGAGAAATTCAACGAGACCCTCTCTCAAACCGTGTGTATATATATCTCTTTAAATATATATCTAAAACTAAGATTTAACCTCCACTCTCTCCCTCTCTCTTTCCATTCTATTTAACACATGGAAAAATAAACAACTGCTGCTGCGGTAGTTTCATCGGCAAAAGCGCTCTGCCCCCAGTCCACCGGCTCTTCGTGTCGGGTGTGTGTTTTTAAATTTTTTTCTCTCAAAGTTGTCGGACCTTCCCTCATTAGTTGTTGCCCTCGCCGGCCTCGTCGTCCTGCTGGTCACTGGTCCACAGAGTCAGGTTGTCCCGCAGCAGCTGCATGATGAGCGTAGAGTCTTTGTATGAGTCCTCGTTCAGGGTGTCCAGCTCGGCGATGGCGTCGTCGAAGGCCGTCTTGGCCAGGTGGCACGCCTGGTCCGGCGCGTTCTGGATCTCGTAGTAGAACACTGAGTAGTTGAGCGCCAGCCCCAGCCGGATGGGGTGGGTGGGCTGCATGTGCTCCTTGCTGATCTCGTGCGCCTCGCTGTACGACTTCTCGGACGACTCCACCACCGCCGCCCGCTTCTCGCCCGTGGCCACCTCGGCCAGGTAGCGGTAGTAGTCGCCCTTCATCTTCAGGTAGAACACCTTGCTCTCGTGCTGCGTCTCGTTGCAGTTCTT
>JAOPUA010000055.1:8297838-8308952 GCA_027122455.1 Trisopterus luscus
ACTCTATTTATCTAGACACACACACACTCTCACACACACACTCACACAAACACTCTCACTCTCACACCCGCTCTCTACACACACACACACACACACACACACACACACACACACACACGCACACACACACACACACACACAGCAGTTAACTACACATACACATGCACACCAGTACACTACACCACACACCAGTACACCACACACACACACAGGCTAGTACACCACACACACAAACACACACAAACCAGTACACCACACACACACACACACACACACACACCCACACACACACACACCCCACACACACGCCTGTACACCACACACGCCTGTACACCACCCAAGCACACCAGTAGATTTCTATACACTTGTACACCACACACACACACACACTGTACTGTGCACACACACACACACACACACACACACTATTTGTTCCCAGTGGTGTTATGATGAGCGTTTATAACAAGCCAGACATGCTGCCGCAGAATATTCAAGTCCAGTGGAATGATCATGTGGTCGACGCCCCCAGGTGCGTCTTTCACCCCAGAGGACCTGAGTGAAACCTCCAGTGTCCCTGACGACGTGGTTGTCCAGAGAATGGTCGCCATCTTCGAATACAACCCGTGGGAAAGCTCTCCTAACATGGACAGTGAGGTCAGTGGTTGGTCACAGAGCGCTCCTTCCCCATTTAAACCCCCTTAGCACAACCTAGCGGCCACACATGAGATGCTAATGGCCTTAACTAGCTTGATTTCCTTTGGCAGGCCGAGCTCAGCTTTCGTTCGGGAGACATCATATATGTGTTTGGGGACATGGATCAAGATGGGTTCTACTATGTGAGTGGCATGCATCACAAGCACTGAGTGAGGCTGTTGGCTGAATGGGACTTGAGTTGATGTCCTTGTATGTGCTTTCATGCTAGGGAGATCTTCATGGGCGTCGAGGACTGGTTCCATCAAACTTCCTGCAGCCCCTACCCTGGAACTAGAGCAACCTGGTGACATGAGAATGCCAAGGAAGAAGATTTTTAAATGATAAATATTTGTATACGTGCATATTTATATGCACAGCGAGAGAGAGAGAGAGAGAAAGAGAGAGAGAGAGAGAGAGAGAGAGAGAGAGAGAGAGAGAGAGAGAGAGAGAGATTTATGTATATATATATATTAATCTATATATGTTATCTCAACTTCTTCCGTATGTTTTCTATATATATGTATATATATATATAAACACATATATACTAATATATCCTATATATATATGTGTGTATATATTTATGTATAGTATAACTAATAGGGTATTCAATCTGTAATGTGTCAAACATAATTGTATATACACAGTATATTCATTTTATTGAACTGCTTTTGAGAACAGTATATTTTCCATAAGAGTCCGAAAATGTCTTTTTATTATTGAGCAATTGATGGGCATCAAAATGATGAATAATAACTACGTTGCTATAACAATGTTTTCAAAATCTCTAATGGAGTGTTGTTACTTCTGTGTACGGCTGTGGTTATATTTTATTTTAATCTAAAAGGATACTTGTAAGACACATGCTGAGCTCCATATATATAACTCAAGTGTGCGTTCAGTTGCCTTATGCCATATTTGTACATTTTCTATACTTAGTTCATCGTTTTTCATATTCAGAAGTGATATTTTATTAATTTGCTTTTTTGGATTGATTTAAGTCTTTAATACATCACTATTAAGCAGTTATATTTCATATAATAATTAAAGCAGAACCATTATAAGAAGATATTTTCATCTTTATTATGTGCATAAAATAACGGGGAATGACAATATCATGTTTAACTTTCATGAAATCCTATTTACCTTGTAACTAAACATCTAAACACCTCTTCAAGGAAGAGTCAAGGAATCCACACTGTTTAGTTACATTTGTCTGAATGAAGAATGATTAGATGATACCTCAATGGTAAGTTTACATTAATTTGAACTGTAACTATAACTCAGCAACTGTGTTTCAATTACAACAGTAACACGTTATCTCCCAATCTTCTGTTGATCACCTGCAGCCATCAGTATACTCATCCATAAAGTAGGAAACACTACACTTTGCATTGAAGTTTAGTAGTGCTTTCTACTTTATGGGTGACAACACTGTATTCGTAGATCCATGGTCGCGCCGTTCTGCTGTGTGAATGAAAGGCTGGCGACTAAACAACAAACTTTATGACAAGTAATGCGTTAACTTGACAATGGTATTGCATAGCATGATTAAAAGAGTACTGTTCATATCAAGTGATGCATTCAATTACAGGGAAATACATTTTCATAAATTTCCATCCAACAGTAATTCTCCTTAAACTTGATACAATATTATACATTGGTAAGAGTTAAGAGACATTGCCTTCAGGTCAACTAAGATTAACATTACCATAATTGCATAGACCTCATTCAGTATTGGTTGGGGAGAGACAGTAAGTAGTGTTGAGTTCTTACCAGTGTTGTTTAGAGTCCAGTGAAGAAAGAGAACTGGGGAAAGATGCAGATCTTTTTATTAACCCTGTTTCAGCCACGTGGTTTACACAGGAAACGCGTGTGTGTGGTAACACACACACACACACACACACACACACACACACACACACACACGCACACACGCATGCACGCACACATGCACACATACACACACACACAGACCGACAGACACCCACACATGCATATGCACACACACACACACACACACACAAACACATGAACGCAGACAGACAGACATGCATATACACAGACAGACAGATAGACAGCCAGACAGAAAGAGATACACACACACACACACACACACTGACAGGTAGGAAGACGTACAGACACTCACACACACATACACACACAGTCAGTAAGACAGACATGCATATACACATACAGACGACAGACAGAAAGACAGAGAGACAGACAGAGAGATACACACACATACTGTATATACACCCTCTCACGCAGCTACACACACACGCACACACACACAAACACATTTTTTCGGTTTAGCGTACATGATCATGCATGTGCATATGCACGCCCACGTCTTCGGTTATTGATAGACATTATCGCTGAGGGAATTGCACCACTGTTAAACACACACTGTCACACAGTCATACCTGCTTTTCAGAAGGATCTGTGCCTAATAGTGAAACTCTTCAATGAGGAATCAATTGTGCATCGCTAGTGTTAGTCAATGCAGTAAAAGTGCTCATACATCCTACATGTATATTTGATCAAACAAAACAAAATAATGTTAATTCAACTTTCAAATGTTAGTTAAGTAGTGCAGCCAATACAGTAAAAGTGCTCATATATCGTGCATTTATATAAGATGGAACATAAACAATTATAACAGTTTTAATAATGATACCAAGTCATTCATGCATAACCACACTTTGGAAAAGGTGTGGTCGGGGGTGACTGGGTGAGATGTCGCTTCTACGTAGACGCCTAATGTGTGCAAAATGCACCCTAAAACAGAAACGTCCCACAGAGCACGTAGGTAGGCCTCCGTCCTCTGTTGTCAAGACAACGCAAACCTCAGAGTCATATCAAGGGGAGGAAGAGGAAGTGGGGGTGGGGTGGCGTGCTGCAAACCAAGAAATAAGAAAAAGAAACCGCTTGTGAGTGAAATAACACATTGTCACAACTTCCACAAACAATTAAGGAATTATTAGAAGCTGGCTCAGGACTCAAACGGCTACTTTTAGGGACACCCCTTTTAAAAGGAGGTGATGATGATAGTTGCCGGTGCTACGCTAGGCTGGATAAGACCTCCGGGGGCCATGGGCACCGAGGCAGATAGCCTCCCTCCCCCTTCTTCACTTTGTGGCGCTTATTTGAAAAAGCAACTTATTAGTGAGACATTTCTTATTCTGGCCTGATTCTTTCACTTCCTTTTCTTTTCTTCTCTTTCGGCAGCCCCTCCTTGGCTTTTGGCCAATGGCATCCATTTTCTGCTGTTCAGATATTATTCCCGCACATTTCTCACTTGTATCATATAGCCTGACTGATATAGCCTGACTCAGGTAGAAGTGAATTCCACGATTGTTATCCTTGACGTGGCAAAAGAAAATGTGTAATGTAAGCGTCCTGCTCTCTCTGTGCCCATGCACCTTGACCATAAGTTAATCTACACAGTGCATGCCTACAACAGTCATCACTGGCCCAGCCTTCTCACAAAGGAATCAATTAATACATCTTTTTGGAAACAACTTTAATCTCATTCTGATTGGATAATTACCACGATCAAGAGAATGCCTGTCACTTTCCTATGGTGCCCAACATAAAATAAGTACAGTGTTTTTTCAAATGCTCCCCCATCACGGAGGGCCATTTTACACCCCAGGCACGGCCCCCGAGAGCCCAACATGGTTGTCCCAGGCTTGGTGCTAGGGCTGTGTTCCTTTAGCATGACCGCAGTGAAACCTCCTAGCATGAGCGGCCTTCTCCCCGGGCACTCTTGCATCCTCAGTCGCCTGTTTGTGTGTACCTGAGGATTATACCCAGAGAGGGCACTCCTGTTCCCAGGGTGGTGTAGAGAGAGTCCTTGTCCCAAAACAAGAACTTCAAGCAGGTCAAAGTAAACAAGGTTGATAACCCAACCTAAACGGCTTCAGGAGGTCACATGACACATTATAGGAAGAGGTAAAGTGTGTGAGTGAGTGTAGCTGATTCAGCTCCTCCACAGACAATGGGAATTAACCAATTTTACAGCAAATTATGATGTTGATTGATGATTTATGCATTGTTTGAGCATGACTTTAACAATCCATGGTTAGTGGATATGTTACACTTCAAGGCCTTCTCCTTTTGACATTTCACCCAGGAATCATGCCGCCACCTAGTGGAGAATGGCCAGTGGCTGAATCTTAATTAACCTATTTCAGGGACTTGGTTGGGCCTGCGCGCAGCTAAATAAATACCATAGCCGATTAATTGATAAATCATGGTATGCTCCGTTGTCCTGAAATGTATTTATATTTAATGAATATATTCGTATATTTATATAACTCTGTAGTATAAATACATATGTGTATCTGAATGAGTGTGTGAAAAACGAAATCACAAAAGGACACAGGACACGTCTAGCCACATTTAAATATACATTTATTCATTATCCGGAAAAAATATTCAGTAGGCCTATGCTGTGATTGGTACTTCACACTCCATCTGACCACACAGGTGTCTGCGTTCAGCCCTCTCAGTGCAGCCAGGGTCCGCTAGATATCCACACAGAGCAGATGAGCAGGGCGGTGCTAAGCAGAGGCAGGCTCCCCCCGGAGTAATACACCTTCCTCCCGTTCAGCGGCTGCACTGGCCGGTAGGTATTCACCATGGCATTCCCACGCATCGACCGAAGACCGGAGAACGCAGAGAGCTGTCACAACACAACACAACACAACCAGAGCGATCAACGCACGCCACCACAGACACACAACGGGGAGGGGACGAACACACGAATTGTTGAATTATTTCACTATGTCACAATTCACGGAAACCAGTCCTTGAGCATCAGCACCTGTTTCCTGCTGAGCAGAACGGGGGCTTCAAACAGCGTCCACACGACGGACTCGTCACAGTGCGGCGTGGTGAGCGAGCCCTGGTAGCGGAAGTAGCGCGTCAGCGTCTCCTCCGGGGGCAGGAGCCGGACCAGGGACACGCCGTCCAGCGTGCTGTTGCTCGCTTAATCGGGGAGAAACATTAACCCGCAATCAGCACGGAGCCGGTTCAAAGGGACGCTCTGGATAACAGCGGGATAACGCCACTGTTATCTGGATGACGCCCCAAGCGGCAAAGGTGTTCTAGTCTGTGTTGTTCATTCAAGGTAAATGTATTATTTAAAAAAATTATCTGTCGTCATACAATTAGCGGCTGGCGATTTAGATTGGTGTGGGTCTTATTCATGTTGGTTTGGTTGTTTGCTGGTAACCTTGTTGTTTGCTCACCTTCATGTTTGACGTCTTTCAGGGCCGATATGATGGGGTCGTATTGCTTATTCGGAGTCGGAGATTCCTGAAAATCCAAAGAAAGTACGCATATGCATTACATCCAACTGAGTTCAAGACGATTAGGACTGTGTCTCACTATTGAGCTTGTATGTAATGTTGAAAAGGAAGTTTGCGTACACTGTTATCTAAAAGCAGTAGGCCTATAGCATTATTCGTTTACATTACGCAAATTTTCCCCCATATTAAGCAACATAAGCCTGTACAGGGTTATGTTTGGCCTACCTGAAAGAAAACTCCCAGAACTGCAATCCCTGTGTTGTCCGCCGCAGCTTGGTCCAAAGTTTCATATTCTTCCTTTATATGCACGATGTGCATCTGCAATTGACGTTAACACACACAAGTCGATGCTTATGCATAGTGCTATATGTAAAAGTGACATTTTATAACCTAGTCCTATACATTTCAGAGTGAATCCACACTGATTTATTATGGTCACCTCCATGGGGAATTGTTCTCCATCAATAGTATGCTCTGACCCCGAGCCGCCGTCTTTTCCCCAGTGGAAGTGGAGCTGCCAGGCCTTATATGGCCCTTCCAGCTGGCCTCCTTGGATCTTTGCATTCGAGGGTAGGTCTAGTTGAACTAGGATCAGAAACATAAATACGTAGGCAAAACCTTGACTACTATATCTTCCATAAATGTATATCTTACATTTTCATCCTAGTCATTTGTTTTAAGCATTTGATAAGGACTCCCAAGGTCAAAGTATAATGTTAGAGGACAATAATGTATTGTAATAGAAACGGAGTTTCATTTTATTGAAACAATTTTCTCCAATAAAATGATATGCAGCCGCAATACATGGCTATCATACAAGTAAATTATAGATGGAAAAGGACATTTGTAAATAATATTGAATTTCTTATCTCCTCTGCGATCGAGTTCAAATACTTCTAAACACAAACCGGTATGTCCGTTGTTTACGATGCGACCTCGAAAAAGCTTCTGATAGTCAATGAGTTGTAATGGAGTCAGCTTTTCATCCAGATCCGCGGTCTTTGTGACTATATTCACGGGAGACTGCGCTCTTCCACCACAGTGCCGAGAGACCGAGGGCCAACCGTCAGGGCCTGTGGAAGCCATAGGGTTGACATTGATAACGTGCTGTCGTAGGAGCTTGCCGGGCTCCGATTAGGTACCAGGTACATTTCCTACCGTGTCCGCACTCTAAAACACTCACCCGTGCATGTCCCGTTACACGACACCTGCGACCGGTAGCACCAATCTAGAAGAAAGCAGTCACGCGTCTTAAAGATAACTAATCTAGTCATCGAGCTGTGAGTGTTTCAATCATAAAACAGTAAATGAAACGTGTAAATGTGTTGTACTTCATTATGATAACTGTTATGATCATTTGGGGGTAAACACCTGCATTACATTTTTTAAAAATATGCCGAAGCATAGTCAAACAAAAACGTCTATAAATGGTTCTGTTAACCTTGTAGATTGATTAAACGGACTTACCTGCCGCCCAACTCGGCTTGATAGAATAAGCTAAGAAAAATAAAATGATTATATTCATTGTCATTGAGTGTATGCAGGTCTGTCTTGCCTTAACCAATGGACTCAAGAACAAGGACAAAGCCACCTGAGTTTAACTGATATTAATATTCTGGTTAAACCTATCAGATATTTATGTAAAACCTAACCTCATCCACATTTATCACCCATTGTTATGTCATTAAATTGGTTAATCACAAACTCGTTCCATAGTAATGCCGACTGACTGATATGCATTCATAATCATAAATGATGTTGTGCTAATGATTACATTATTGCATAATATAATCATAAATGATGTAATGTATAGTGTGCACTCTCACGATACAGAAGATGATTGTAGATTTATATGGACTGGTTTGAAATTAATAGTGAACTGTCAAATAATCTGCGTGTACAAAACATGTCAGTCCACTTTCCCTATCAATTTACTGGCTTGTTGTATGTCCCAAATCCTTGATGTGGGTGTCTGGGTTAGTCTCTGTATCGGTACATTGTACCCCTTTAACTATTTGATGGGTAGCTATATTTGCGGGGTCCTCTGATGTATGGTGTCTAGCACTACCTCCACTGCACGGAACTAGACTCCCCTACTGGCACCCCAAATTATTTTCATGTCTGTAACCAACCAGGATGGTGGTACCAGCTACCTATCTAGCCATTCATTTCATCCATGTACAGTATATGAAGGAAAAATGTGGCTCAAGCTTATAGATTCGGATTAACAATGTTAAATTACTTTGTTTTGTTTTGGCTACACATTTCTTTACATTTAGCTGATGCTTTTTTTTTTTTATCCAGTGACTTACAATCAGTACATTTGTCAGAAGAAAGAGAAACAATGATGTTGGCGGAGTAAAGATGTTCATAGAATCAAGTGTCAAGCACTAAGGGAGGAGCCTATGCAAAGTCCAGTTGAACTCTGAGGTTAATTTAGACTAAACTGATAGAGAAACAAGCCTGAGACCGATTGAGTATTAATGCTAAACTCTTGGTTTCAAACAATTAACACCTTTTATTTCAACATTTTATACACCATCTGCATGTATAGGAATGATAATATGCTTTAATTGACATGGAAATGCAGTTGCAAATGCGTTTGCCTTTGCAACTGTTCAAATCAAATCAAGTTCTTCATTTTAAATCATTGCAACACCATGGAAGGAGGCCATTGTATATTGATTATTATATTAATCTTGAATATTCAGAAAATTGTATTCAGATGATTTGACCTCGTACTAAGACTTCTGTTCCACAGGGCGCATTTGAATGTCTCCAATCTGAGGGGAAAAACACACAATGGGGTCAAGAAACATCACAGACGAAAGCTTTAAAACATACCATTATGAATACAATGAAAGACATGACACCAAACGAGAGCATGACCCGAGTACCTGTACGTGTGGAGGTGCAGCTAAGACGTATGTGACAGCACTGGAAACATCTTTAGCTTCCAAATACTGCAAAAGAGACACGGTTGAAGACCTTTGTTGCATGGCAGGCAGGTTCCAGCACTTGCCAAGCATCACTTCTAAAGGAAACACTACCTTTATACTGCCAAAAACAGAAGTGCTCTTCTCTGGGTTCTGCTGGTACATTCTTGAGTGAAATTCAGTCTCCACAAGGCCAGGAGAAATGCACTAGAAAACAGTGAAATGCAGCAGGTATAATCCAAAATTATACCTGGTTTTGGTCGATATTATAAACTCATTTGGACCCCATTTGGATCATACACTTTAATCAATAAGGGGGTCCATGGAATGGCTTGATCTTACGGTTGCCCTTATTTGGGTCTTGGCCTCATGCAGTTCCTGTCGCAGGCCCTCAGTCAGAGCAGTAACAGCGTACTTGGTGGCGCTGTAGAAGTGCACATCAGCGGCGGGCACGACCCTATGGCCACTCATGCTGTGGAAACAAAACACAGGCCCACTTCAACATCTGAGTGTCCGCAGCCAACCTTCAATGTACGGTATTTCGGATTGGAACCCAAAAGACCAAATTATCAAAAGAAGCCATATGTACCAATAGATACAAATTATGCACTTTATTAAAATAAAATCAAACATTTTGAAAACCTACTGTCAATAAAACAAAGATTTGGTTCAATAGCAAGCAGGCCTGAGTTCATCCTGAATTTCAATGGAAACGGTACCTGTTAATGTTAATGATGTGCCCGTCGTTAACATTTCGCCCTTTCATTGACTGATAGGCTTCTCGTGTGCATATGGACAAGGCAAGGACATTAACCTGCAAAACCAAACACAAAACACTAAAAATTACCTTTTTATAAACTTGTGTGTTTGTGTGTCTCTTTATTTTATTTTATTTTTTTAAATGTACACAAAGGCTACCTGCAACATGTTTCTCCAGCTGCTGGTTTTGCCATTCAAAATACTGTCTGGATGAGCAAGGCCTGCGTTGTTGATACAGACATCCACCCCTCCGTGTTGGGAATTAATGGCTGAGAACATGGCAAGGATCTCCTCTTCATTGGACAGGTCACATTTATAGGCAACCAAAAGCCCAGTGTAGCCAGACTGCTGGCACTTGTTGGCAATGTCCTGAAACACAGAGTTGGCGGTTATTTAGTGGATTGTGTCATACTGTCATACCCCCGATAAACAAAGCCACATGCCAGCTGAGATGAGGACCTCCTGGCGGATTGTGAGTATAACCACGTCTCAAAACAGAAAAGTAAAACACTATAAACACATATGCATTCTTCGAGTGGGAACACTCCGTGCACATTTATTTTCTTTCTACAGCTTACGATAGAAAGGCCAGTACAACAGTTCAATAACGAGCGCTTGCCAATGCCCATCCCAGTGAACTTCACGAGTATAGTCAATTATTGACCCGTTTCTGGCAAATGTGCAGCGACAGCGTGGCCTATTATACAACACACAACTCGTATTTTTCGGCCGGTTATAATACATCAACATGCATACGCATGCTTACGAGTTCGGACGAAGATATTAAGCAAGCGATTTGCATAATTCATCCAAACATTACCTGTATTTTCTCAACATTGCGGGCGCAGCCGACAACTTTCATGCCGTGCTGGACGAGCTCCTTGGCTACCGCCGCCCCGATCCCTGCGGAGGCTCCAGTCACCAGAGCCACCCTTCCCTTCCAGCGGTCCATTCTCACACACAGTCTGATGTCTATAGTACTTCTCACGACAGTTAGATAACGTGTTGTTATTCTGTTTTACAAGAAGGCCATTTAGTGGATTAATTGTAGTTGTGCCTGTTCGAGAAGGCGGAGCTTTGTTGCGCCGCCCTAAACCTCCGACCCCGAACAACTTCCACTTGCTCCACATGCAAAATGCGCTGAAACTGTTGCACCCCTTTTCCCCGCAATGCAACTGTCCATTCATCATGTGTGGGAAATGTTAAAGGAGTTTTCCTCGTATAGATAAAGGGCTCCTTCTGACCGATTCACCCCAGGCAAACAAACATGGATTTTACTTTGCCACTTTACCAGTCGACATCTGGATAAAAACGTCGGTTTACATTCTACATTTTACATTGCACATTTATATTTATTTAGTTTTGTAGTTAGGTCTCTGCTCATACACTTAATTCTATCTTCTATTAT